>VXBZ01001950.1:629275-640070 GCA_013399135.1 Heliornis fulica
CCCCCAAAGTCCTTACGTTATAGTGGTTTAAGAAAAGTCCTCACTGTTTATTGTCTGGTGTTTATTACTAAAGACGTCAGTAACCGGTGACAGGTTTACATAAAAAATTCCGGATCTTAACATTTTCCCTGTTGTTACTTTTCCTTTTCTACTGCTTCGTCTTTACAGAGGAAAGGGATTAAACTGATGTATTTTGTCGCACTTTTTCCTGCAGTGAATCAACCCTTAGCCAACAACGACAAGGAAGACAGGGCAGCTATATGGAAATCAACTTGGAAGCCCATAAACACAAGAGCCTATTGTTCACAGCATTTCATTTTAATAGGCATTAACAAGCCTTTTGGGTTAAGTAACCAAATGAAACTAGCCCTAAAACTATTTCATTTCATAGCCCTTTTTTTTTTTTCACAGGGATTCGCTGTCAGTCTGAAATGTCTGGGAGGCTTCATCTGGCTTTTGAATTCAAATTGTACCAAATCCATCACAATTCCCTTTTTGCTCCTAAAATGCTACAAACAAGGAAATAATATTCATTGTGGATCCTTATGTTTTCTTGGTACATATCAGACTTCTAATGAGAAATCTGAGATTGGAATGGTGCAAATCCCCAGTGTTCTACCGAGGGTGGAGCCTGCCTACTTCCAGATCTGAAGTTAGGGGGATCTATATGTTATAATGATAATACTCCTTTTAAAAATGTCAAAGGTAGGTACACAAGCTTGAGGAACAGCTAAGCCTGGTTACCCTCCTCCCAAATTTTAGGCACAGCTTCTACCTGGGCTTGAGTTGAATCCACTACAAATGCCCTGGGTTGTGGCACCAAGATTGTGCTGCTCTGTAAGTTAAACAAAATTGAAGTGACATCTCACTACAGGCCTCAGCATTATCCTTCTGTTCAACTGTGTCTTCCCCTCTCAAAAGCAATGCAACAGTGAAGAGCTGGGCAAGAACAGGAGCATAATATGCACAATTAATTTGAGTTTAAAAGAGCGCAGAGTAACCACAGTGCCAAAGAATCAAGATGAGGGGTTTTAATCATCACTTCTGTCTGAGAGCAATGTATGGGAAATTAAAATAACACATTCTGACATGCTTTGCCTCAAGTCTAGCAGCCAAAAAAAAACAACAGAGCATCCTAACAGGACAGTCAGGATCTTGCCATAGGAGCTCCCACTATGGCTAGTGATGGTGTTACCATGCTGGATGGCTCCAGCTCTGCACAGAGGCACCACTGTGAGTGGTGAACACTTTGGTGATCCTGAGCAGCTCAATGGAGTTGTACTGCATGATGCCTGGAGTAGCAGAGACCAGACCCCTATGTAAGGTCAGGCCAGTTGAGGACCACACTGTGACCACATCCTCCTGGGACTAGGAAATAGCTGAGACTGAACAGTTCTGGGCAGAGGTCAGTTGTTGTTAGGACCATACTGGTGGTTGCTCATTGCATGTTGCAAGGGTACTAATAAATCGGGGGTGAGGAGCACTGGTCAGAGAGTGCTGATGTTAGGAGTGACAGGAGGGTAAGTGCCTCCATGTCCACTGCTACATGCTTCTCAAAGTATTGGGAGGAGTTGGGTGACCAATGGAAAATTGTTTCTGAGGGATTCACAATGTGATCATCCATGTTTGCATCCTTTTCACCTGCCTTCATGCAATTGT
Organism: Heliornis fulica; assembly: GCA_013399135.1. Lineage (NCBI taxonomy): Eukaryota > Metazoa > Chordata > Aves > Gruiformes > Heliornithidae > Heliornis > Heliornis fulica. Next base: position 630,935 of record VXBZ01001950.1, read on the forward strand.
TTGTACAAATATATGTGAAGAGACTTTTATTTCTATGAGTAGGTACTATTTGCACACAACCAAAGGTATTGACACATGCACAAATCATCTCCCAGAAACACAACCTCTCTCTCTCTGGAGGTGATCACCCTGCCAACCTATATGTACAAATATACATGATGAGAACATGACTAGAGAAACCTAATGTAAAACATTTGGGACAGCCAATAAATGGCATTTATGTGTCCTGTTCAGGAAGGAAACCGGCTATTTTTAAAACAGGGGTTTATAAATACAGCCAAACCTAAGGCAGGCTCTAAAGAGGACAAGCAGGAACTGAAGACGCTCGGTAGCTTTCCTGGAGCACACAGCTTACTTGCCATCCCTGTTACTGGCCCAGGCCCAAGTAGAGCAGAGCCTTTCTAACATCCTGTTAACGTGAGCATCTTCTGCTCTTTTAGCTAATGGCATCAGCACACCAAATAACATCTGAAGAAAAATGCAGGATGGGGCTTCATTTCTGTTGCAGTTTCTTATGAGCAGTGGAGGGCTTGTGAGTGGGGTTTTCTGCATGTCTGCCTCGTGGTTTCCTGCATGGACACTCAGCCATTCTTCTAGCACATATGAACCTGAACACCATTCTTCAGCTGTTGGGCCAAGAGAGTATCTCTCCACTTTTGTTCCTCTTTTCAAGAATTCAAAAAGACCCAAATGGGTTAAATTACCCTGAGAAAATCCCAGTGAAAGTGCCTGTGCCTTACAGTTCATTCAACACTCTCAGTTCTCCGTCAACACCTCCACCGGAGGGTTCTGCAACTCCTGTAAGGAGGATGTCCCCTGGGGAGGCACATGAACAGGATCCTACTAGCATGGGTGGTGTTGTTTGAGACTCAGTGCCTGGAAAAGTCTGTGTTTCTCTGCTAAAGAACAGGAATGTAAATATTGTATTAAGATCTTGTATTTAACATCTGTGATCTCAGCAAAGGGGAGGAGGAGGAGGAGGAGGAGGAGGCTGTCATGAAGAAAACATCAATGCTTGCTACCGAAAAGTTTCTATTTCAAAGATTTAAAAAAATATTTCATGTGTTATTTGCAGGCTTGTATATTAATTAAACATGAAAATTAAACACTGAAATATTTGTTAAGATACTGCATCTCTCTCTTGGTTCCCTGTCTCAAGCTGACTTGGAGCTATTAGATCAGCTTTGGGGGGTGGGGAGGTCGTGTACAACAAACAGCCTAGAGGCTTAATTTTGTGCAGCACTTCTCAAAAAGCTACGGCTGCAAGCTGTGCTTCACCAGAGTGTGAGGTTGAAATGTAGAAAGATATTGCTCTTTTAATGTTCCTATCACATGGGTATGTAAGGCATGGGAGGTAATCAGTAGCTGGTTATTAAAAATCAATTTACTCCAGTGTTCTACAGTGCAGACATCCACCATTGCAAGTAATGTAGAAAATTTTAATTTTATTAGGAATCTCCTAATACATGGATTAAACTTTCTGACTTCTCCTTGGAGCTGCAGTTCCTGGGGAAAAAAAAAAAAAAAGAAAAAAAGAAAAAATATTTGGAAAGGTATTTTGAGGCTGTTCAGGAATTGTATTTTTAATATGTTTTCAGTAGCTTAAAGGTTGTTGAATTTCAGTGAGTTTGAGGATGTTATTTGCCAGTGTAGGAGTCCACCTTCTCTGAACAAATTCTGAGAGTCTGAGGGAAGAGGGGAAATGTTTGCCTTCCTTACAAAAAAAAAACATATTGCCTTCATGCTTTAAAAAAATGACTTATTTTCAGGAACAGAACCCTGCCATGTTTAAACGGCATTATTGTGATGGCAAACTCATGCCTGCAAAAGGTCAGCAATGCCAGAATTCTAATGGCATATTTTCTGGGGGAATTTTTTGTGCCCTGTGATGCCATGCTATGGACAAGATTGTGTGTTCTTCCTCTGTAGATGCTACATTTTGACTAGCAAGTTGCTTTCACATGACTCAAATATGTGATTTAGTTATAAAAACTGGAATAGAGGTGGTGAAGTGCCTCTCTTTAGTCCTACAGTGCACTGGACATCCCTTTTCATTATTCTTGCAAATATCTAATACTTTGTGTCTTTCCTAGAAACCCACACATCACCATGGAGGAACCATTTATTGTGAAATTACAGGTATCTATTTAACACCAAGAAGAACGTTTATAATCTAAGAGCTGGATTATATCAAAGTAAGAGCAATCTCTTCCAAAACCATTCTAGATTCACATCTGTGATAGTTTGGGCATAGAAGACCCTCGGCTATGGGTTCCCTTGAGGCATTTCTGCAGCCTCAGGACTCCTTGGACTCATGTCTTCTCCACAGCTGTCCCCTTTAGACAAGAAGCAGGGACTGTACCCCATGGCAAGGTCTCCCTCTTCCCTGGCACTCCCCACACATTACCATTTGGCAGCTGAGAAGGGATTGCTGCTATCTTTTAATTTTTTTTCCCCAAATCATTCTCACCAGTCTGAATAGCAAACCCAAAGCAGACCAGTTAACGCAGGAATGGCAGGAACCTCATTCAGAGCCAGTTTGAAGTGCAGCGAGGCCACTGCCTCCGGATTGTGCAGGCGGTACTACTGCATGTGCACACCAGTTCTTAACTGTACTTCTGCAAGGAGATTTTTTTGCTTAGCTTAGTTAAATGGCAAACAAATGCCAAATAAAAGATCATTGCAAAAGGCACCAAAATAAAACTTCTTTTCAAATGCCTTGTGATTAGGACAAGAAATATCAGCAAAGGAAACAGGTTAAACTTATTCCTTACTTTCTACCAATGGAGTGAAGTACTTCAGTGCTAATGTGGGAATGCCACCATGGAGGGTTTAGAGGACAGGTTAGAAAATATCTACCAGAACTGGATTAGGAATTGCAGATCCTACATGTTGGAGGTAGAAAAAGAGACTGTATGAGTTCTCAGTATTTTTTCCTAGCACTGATTTCTCACCAGAATTTGGGCTGCTATCCCCCTTTAAAAGGTATTCCCAGAGAAACCCATACTGTTCATTGGCATTGTGACAGGTCTTCAAAACCCCACGTTGAGCAGCCAGCCTTGTGTGGTCCCCAGGTTTCACACTGTCACCAAGCCACCAGAATGAAGAGCCCTGCCATGGCCTCTGAGGAGAGTGGCTGTGTTGGTGTGGCAGCCTGGCTCCAGCAAAGCCTTTCGCTGCACTACCATAAGCAGATATTTCAGGGGAAGATGCATCCTCAGACCCTCAGTGGCTGCAGACTCTTCTCCCAGGTGGAACTTGTTCACATGTTCCCAAGTTCAACTGCAGTCACTTAAACACCTTAGTACATGTCCAGCATCCCCTGCTCTGCACTTGACTGAGTCACCACCACTGGAGACTCAACACTTTGGAAAAGCAAGAGGAGCCCATCTCGTTTTGCTATAAACTGGACTGGTTGTCATCCCATAAAGACAACAAAAAAACCTCTCTTTCAGAGACCAAATTTCAACCCTTTCTCCAATCAGACTTCATCACCCCCATGGCCATTGCAACACTTGGGGGTGTAAAAGCTTTAGCTTCACTAGTGCACTATGCTAGCAGTAGACACTAGTGGAAAAGAATAGCTAAAAGGTTAAGTCTTTTAAGATCTCATTTTAAGATTTTAAGTTTCAACAGAAAAAATAGTGTAAGTGTGGCTCACACCGTCTTGAGAGGACAAATGAGCTTAGGCAGCTCGGCAGCCAACAAAGCAGAAGACGGGGAGTAACCGAGCAGGACAGCTTGATGCCAAGAGCAAGCAGGGAGCTGATGTGCCACCAGCTTCATCTGAATATTCAGGAAAGTTAGTTAAATGGTGACACCTTGTCCTGGCACATGTCCCTATCCTCTCCTGTAAAACAAACCCTGGCACACAGCACATGTCGTGTCACTTGCCTTTTTTTCTCCCGGAGTAAGAGCGAAAAAATTCTGCACATTTGTGAGACAGCTGCATTTTAAGCTACAATAGTGAGGAATGTAGATGACTCTGCCCTTCAGAAAAAAAAAATAAATCTCAGGGCAGTTTTTCATGGAGTGCTTTGTGCCCTGCCCTCGCTAGACCAGGGAGTCTCAAGTCCACAGTCACAGAAGCATTGCATAGACTGAAGGCGTCTGCCACACTAGGCAAAGATTTCTGGATTAAGATGCATAAGAGCTAGTGGTGATGGAGATGGCAGACATTTTGCTCCTAAAATTGCCTATGTGAGTTTCCTGGCTGTTTGTGGCCTGAAGAAAATGGTTTCTATGACCAAGGCAAAGTGGCAGGTAGGGAATGTGCAGTACAAGCTGAGGCAAGTCTGGTCTATGCCAGGCTGGGCAGGACGCAGGGACACTGTGAAACAACTCTGAGGTGTAGGTCTTGGTGCACCTCAGAGTAAATCCTCCCATAAATACTCCCTAGCACCCTCTATGCCCATGCATGCCCTTCTCAGGCTGCCTGTGTGCCTTGCATGGTGGCTGGACCCTGCATGAAACGGTTGGTCACTCAGCAGCAACTGGGACCTGCCAGCACCACAGCAGCAGCTGCTGAGCTGGTGTGGCCGCTGCTACATTGAATTGAGGAGCAAAGAGTGTTTTTTTCCTAAGGAGACTGTTTGGCACTTAGCAGTGTGCCTCCCAGATGACAGCATAGCTCATCGTAGCAGAGACTATTTCTTAGAGGGCTCAAGGATCATCTTGCAAATGACAGATAAAATCAGAAAAAGTGATCAGAAAGAAAGACTCCTCAAAAGTCAAAGTTCATGTCTCTAGCATAGAGGAGAATAAGGTTTTTCTCGAGTAGCAGCTAATTATACTTCTGATGAGTATAGATTTTGTGAAACATCATGAAACATCATAAATCAAAGAAACCCTAAAACCTCACATCAAAGACATTGGGTTCAGGCTCCCCCTAGAAACTTATCCCTCTGGCTCTTTATTCAGGCCAAATCCAGGCTGAAGAAGTGCCCATGTTAATTTATTTAAGAAGGAGGATCACAGCAAATGTCTCGTGACAGCAGCTGACCTTACAAGAATGCCTCCCTCACGATGGCAAAGACTTGACAGAGGTGCCTGAACTTGCAAAGCATTTGTGATTTTGAACTGCCACAATGGGACAAGAGTTCATGATATCCTTGGGATCCCCAAGCCTTGCTCTCTACCTCAACCTGAAATCCAGTCTGTTCACAAGAATTCAAGTAAATATTTTGCAGTATTAATCTTCAGGTATCTCAGCTGATTGGAGAAAACAGGAACTTTTAATCTTTAGAATAGCCATTTTGCAATGGAAATAGATGGGAATTAATTGCTTTTGAAGAAAAAAATAATTCTTTTCAGCTGGATAATAAGGAAAAAAATTGCATACAAGAGTTTGTATTGACAAATCCTCCTGTTAAATGTAGCGAAGTGTTGGAGAGAGTGGCTCCAGGCTGGGACAGTGATAAGGCACCATCCCTGTTCCCCCTCTATTACAGCTTTAAAAATGATCTGCAGGATGCACTGCAAGACAGCTCAAGACGAAGGGTCTCACAGAGCCAGAGATAAGTACCACCTTTTATCACTACAAATTCCTTCCATCTCCTGCCTGACTCAAATGGATGTAACCTAGACTAGAGGCCTAATGCTTATGTACCTTTCGATATCTTTCTCACTGTGTAAAGGGACCACAAATGGGGCTTAAGTATAATTTATACATACTATAACCTCAGTTTTCATTGCCCTGATGGAGACTTGCTGTGACTCAAACCCAGAAAGTTGACATTAATTCAGGCATTTATTGTTTCTTCAAAGTGTAAAATGGCAGTTGTACAGCAGAAAATCCCAGTGGCAGCACCATTGCTTCGCAAGAAGAGAAAAATAAAGCATCCAGCATTCAGAAAATACCACAGGGAAGGTCTCTGTGAATATGCTGATCTCCTCAGCATCCGGCAAGCAAAGTCTTCTCAAAGAAAAAGCATCTGTGTTCAAGACTTCTCATACAGCTGACAGCTAAGGAGGTGACTCACACACTGAGGGGCTGGTACAGAGTCAACTTGGTGAACTTGAGTCAAAACCAACTCTGATAGAGGAGAGATGAGTGGGGAGAAAGAGAAATGGCCCCATTGTTTTCAGCCTTGCCGCATGACCTGAGCCCAGGCTGGGGTCAAGGCAGAAGGGAGGCTGCTGCTGCTGCTGCAGATAATTTGCTTTTCTTGATCATGGAGCAGTGTGGTGGGTTTACAATGTGGCTTCTTTAAGAAGCATCTAGAAAGCTTCTTAAGGGTCTGACAAAGTAAATACCAGCTGGGCTCTCAAAGCCAAACTCCCAAACCCTGTTACTGACAAGGCCAGACGGGCCAATCAGCGCTGATCACAGGCCTCTGGGAATCACATTTTAGAGATAGAAAAATGTAAACAGCTGCATTTTGCCACCAGAGAAGGGAGTGAGAAGATGTAAGAAACTTTGCAGACCCCAAAGTCAGTGGAGAGGTGGAGGAGGAGGCAGCTCTGAGAGAAGATTCCCTGAGGCCTGTGGAGAATACCAGTGTACCCCCACAGCCCATGGAGGATGAAGCCAACTTGTAGCCCATGGAGAGGTACCTGGTCCAGGCAGGAGCCCACCATGGAGCANTAGTCTCCCATGGGTGGGACCCCAGGCTGGTGCAGGGAAAGAGTGTGAGAAATGCTCCCCACACCAAGAAGGAGAACAACTCACGAGGAACTGAATGAAGAGTGAAGCCTCCATTCCCTTTTCCCCCTCTTTTCCCCCCATGACATCCTGGGGAGGAGAAATCATGAATAAAGTGAGGTCTGAAAATAAGGGAGGGGTGTGGGGTTATGTTTTGAGAGCTGTTTGTACTTCTCATTACCTGACTCTGGTTTCTGTGTGTGTGCAGTGTAATAAATTAGAGTTTTCTTGCCTTTCTGCTGTGTTGAGTCTGTTTTGCCCGTGACGCTAATTCCAGAATGATCTCTCCCTGTCCTTATCTCAACTCCAAAGCCTCTCAACATGTATTTTCTCCAATGTCCAGCTAAGAGAGTAGTGATGGAGCAACTTTGGTGGGAGTGTCTCATTACCCAGAGTGGGCAATGGCAGGGGGTGGCAGCTTACACCCCGCAGCCCCTCTGCCAGACACCTGGTGACTGAGTGTCACTAGAGTTAGGACCCAGATTGCATTCACTGTACCCCAACCTGCATTACCTGAGGTGGAGAGGAGGAGCTCCATGAGGAAGGAGACCCAAATGGTCATCATGGAAGGAGCCATCTGGGATCTGATACCTCTCTCCTTAGAGCATCCATCTCACTCTCCTTAGCCCTCTGCATCCAAAATGTTGTTCACAATTAAAAGCAGTTGTTAAAGGTATGCAGGCTAGCTCTGCTGTTTAACAGTAGATAGTATCAGTGCATAGATCACTTCTATTTATTTTCTTAATCTTACATTAAGCCAGGAATGTGTGTTTACATTTAGGATTTCTAAGTATCAAGCTTCTCGTGTGAGCCTGATTTTTAATGATCTCCTGAATAATTCATTCTAAAAGCCTCTTTATTTTCTTCTCTCCAGTTTAATTAACCTCTTGGTGCAGTCAGTGGGATTTTAGCATAAAAGCATAATGCATTTTGCATTAGTGTGTAACTTGTGCTGGAAGAATCCTGAAACCAGCCACTAAAGAGTTAATAGCAGACTCTGACTTAATGCCATTTTATTATGGATGATGAATATTAACAGAACATTGTCTTTATATGCCTGAGAGGTACTTTAGGATACCCAGGAAGGAGTATTCATCCTGCCCAGCTCCACTGGCCCAGACCTCAGCACACAGCTCCCTCCTCACAGTAAGGCAAGGGCAGTAGCTGGCATTTCTCCCTACCCTTCCCAAAAGGCTGCAGAAGGCTCCCAAATGTATGCTGGTCCTCTGCCAGAGCCTCAGGTGACAAATGTTACAGTCAATGTGATTGTGATGTCAGGAGGCTTAAGTGATATGTGCTTTTGGGTCCCCAGATGGAGCCTTTTTGCACTCCTACCAACGCAGTCCATAGACCATCTCATCCAAAGACTTGGACTTCATCAGCAGGAAAGAGCATTTCTCCTTTGTGCAGCAAGTTGACAGTGATCATCAATGGCTGTGTGTGCTAAAGCTCCCTCTGCAATAAGGAATACTTTTTGCTCTGCAAACAGAAGTTGCTGTAACGTGGTAGTGGACAAATCTTTGTGAATGTCCATATATAAGAGATATCTTCTTTTTTCTCCTATAACTGCCCTGCAAACTCACAAAGTTTGGGGATATTATTCTTTCTCTTAAAGGGGTTAGCAAATGGTGATATAAAGAAATCAATAAAATTGTCCCCAGTTCAGTCACCTGGGTGGGGACACCAAGGGGAACCTTTGCTTGCTTACCCCACCATGGTGCTTTAACTGCAAAGCCAGATTTCTTGCAGCTCACATCTATGGCTACATCAGAGGCAGAAGATCCTCCTGATGCTTCCCTGAGAGGGACTCTTTACCAGGGAGTATAGTGATAGGGCAAGGGCTATAGATTACATATCAGGAAAAAAATCTTCTCTGTGAGGGTGGTGAGGCCCTGGCACATGTTGCCCAGAGAAGCTGTGGTTGCCCTCTCCCTGCCAGTGTTCAAGGCCAAGTTGGACGGAGCTTTGGGCACCCTGGACTAGTGAAAGTGTCCCTGCCCATGGCAGGGGTCTGGAGCTAGATGATCTTTGGTGGTCCCTTCCAACACAAACTAGGATGTGATTCTATGATTCCATACCTTCTGCAATTGATCCCATATCTGGGCAAGTTTCAGTATCACTTTCCTGGTTCAGAGCTGTGCTTGAATCTCCTTAGTGCAACATATTTACAGTGGAATGCATCACTTCGGTCTCGTGGTGAGGGATGGCATGGGGGCCCTTCAGGCTGCATTGGGCCAGAACCCAGAAGATGTGCAAGAGGTTGCAACAGCAAGGAGCCATGCTTTTCTCTGGGCTTGTGAAAGATAACCTATCATGAGATAAAAGCCCATCCCTGAAGATTAGAGAATGACTCCTAAAATAGGCAAACAATTAGCCTCAGTTGGTTTGGTCTGGACTAATTAGGGCCGAGTCTTCGGCTGGGAAAAGTGACATGGGATTTAAATCACCCGTGCACTGTTTCAGGAAACAGATTCTCTTGTGCTGGGTTTCCCC
>VXBZ01001950.1:640340-668661 GCA_013399135.1 Heliornis fulica
ATCGGGGCGCGGAGGGGGGCGGGTGGGGAGGGCAGCGCTTCCTATGCACAAGCCGCACCAGCGCCTCGGCTTCCTGAGCATCTGCAGCTCACGGGACGGGCAGGCCCCTCGCAGCTTTCCCAGTAAAGGTCTTTTGCTTCCTTTCAACTGAGACAAAAATATAGTAAACCACCTCGATTTTGCAACGGGCCTAAACTGAAACTGCCTGGGTCAGGGGATTTCTCTTCTCCCTCTCTCCTCGTGTACACACATGGGTTGCACACACACATACACCCTAAAGAGTGCAGCGTAGCAGTGCTTTTCTCCACAGCATTAAAGAATTTTGAGAAGAGACACTCTAGTTCCAATGTTATTTTTCACAGGATTTCCAGTTTGAAATCTTTTGTTATTCACAGAACCACAAGGTTGGAAAAGACCTTTAAGATCATCAAGTCCAACCGTACCATATCCCTGAGCACCTCATCTACCCGTCTGTTAAATACATCCAGAGATGGTGACTCAACCACCTCCCTGGGCAGCCTGTTCCACATCCCAACAACTCTTTCAGTGACAAATTTCTTCCTAACATCTCATCTGAACCTGCCCTGGCACAGCTTAAGGCATTCTCTTTACTACATCTTTTAGACATTTATTCTTTCTTCATCGCACAGCATGGCTCAAGCTTTAATCAGAATCACTGTTTCCATGAGACACACAATGGTTCTGAATTATTTTGCTCCAAAAGGTTTCTGAAGACACCTGAGTGGTTTGCATCCCAGCTTTTTCCAAGTGTGGATGAAAAGCCAACACTTTCAGAGTCTTTGATATTGCAGACTGAAAAGTGTTCCACCTGTACTGACAGAGGCTCAGAGAGGAACAGAAATGGCCCTCAAGCAGCTCCATTCCCTATGATTTGTGGGAGCTCAGAGAGGGGATCAGAGCTGGGCTGCCTTTTGCTGCTCAACCTCTTGACATGGGGGTCTTTCACCTTGCCCTGGGCAGCAGCTGTCAGAGGTACCCCAACTGGCAACAGGGAAAACCTCCTTATTCAAGGAGAAATTCAAGGGACAGGTTTAATCTGTGAAACCTTAAGTGATGTGGTTTCTGGGCACCAGCACCTGCCTCACACCCTGTAGGACACTGCAGCCAGCCCAGGAACTGCATGTGTTTCAGGGGAAGGTGCTAGCAGGTTTCATCTCCAGTAGTCCCTGACATCTGCTCATCACATTCATCTGTCCCAGCCTGAATGTGTGGCTCTCAGCCCTTCTGGGGAGAGAGGAGAACTAAGTGGGCAGGGGGGTTGATTTTAGGCACAAGCATTTGTCTAATTATATAACGCCGGGGTTTAGTTTATTAGGATACCTACATGTACGAAAAGTCATTTTATTGTACTGTATTTTAATACGTATCTAAAAGCTTCTGCTTGCTTCTGAGGGTTTCAGCATGGTCCCAAGCCACAGTCCTCAGAGAAAAGAAACCATCAGTTTGTATTTTTTACATTTTAAGTAATTTTAAAATTTAAGGAAGTTTGAAATTGGAGACATAAATGCTTTGACTCAGATCCATTAAAAGTTGAACTGTGTGTAGAAAATATTTTTTTAATTATCTTTTTGCCTATGTAATCAAGAAAAGATTGTACAGCTGTAATTCAGGCTGTTTGTGGTTTTGTCTTGTAATAAGATGCCATTTTTTCTACAACATCCTGGCATCAGAAACATATACCACTCGTACTGCCAAATTCCAGCCAAGTTCAATTGTTTGAACCTGTTTCTTCCCAAGCTTCATTCTCAGCCAAGAAAGTTAGATTTCTGTGTCTGAGCAGATTGTTATTATCATCTACAATTATTTGCACTGGATGAAAACATATAGAAAACACAGATATCTTGTGGGCTTTAGAGATCGCTATGGAGGAAATTCTTCAACATTCAATTTTTCTGTCCAGCTGTAACTTGTGATGTGTTGAAACCTTTGTATGCTAAACATATGGTATGTGGTTCAAGTCTCCTCATGCTATGGATAGCACATCTTTGAAGGCATGGCTCTCAAATGTTCCTTTGCTTGAGAGACCTGCCAATGCTCGGCAGCAACCTTTCAATGAGCATGGTGAGGCAGCAGTTGATAAGTCTCCATCTTTGTCAGCAGTTTAACTGGGGAGCAGCTCAAGCCCAGCATTAGTGTGGGTTATGTGCTGCAGGGAGAGCCCTACAGCCCCATCAGGGACTGTTTCGGAGAAAACCTCAGATGTTGGGCAGAGCTGGTGTCCCTGTACCAAATGTGTGAATTTTCAAAGGAACAAAGGCAGTCAGAAAGCTTTCATTGCTGAAGAGCCAAGTTTCCCTCCCGAGGCATTTGTGCCAGCACTCACACTGCCATGCTGTGTAGTTAAAGGCTTTCCAGAACATGAACCCATGAATTTTCTAGCTGGAGAAGAGCTTTCCAAAATCTCTGACTACCCTGTTGCATCTCTTTACGGGATAGTGTTGTGATGTTACAAGAAATATCATCTAAAGAGCATAGCGTAATCCTCCACCATAAATTATGTTAGTCAGTCTTCTGGAAAGCTAAATTGCCAAGGGCAAAACACCACCTCCCTGAGTCTGTCAAACTGGGGTAATAACAATACTTACCTATATCACAAGGGTGCATTTAGGATTAATTACCCCTCCGCATGCCAAGGATTAATTTATCCCATGGCGTTTGGTACTGCCACCCATTAGTGGTAATTTGTATAACTAATTATTGGGAGGCCTGACTGCCAATGTTTTCACTTACACACACATACACACAGAGTGTCTCTCTACATTAACTTCTTTCTAGTAGACTTTCTGGCACTAGCAGAAGTTCTGGGCAGATCTTTCCCAGTTATGATTTGCTCATGTTTTCTTTTAAAGGTTATCTGTAGAGCAATCTTCACTGATGAGTCTCCAAGCAGTCTGGACTATTTGTCCATAAGGTGCAAGCATTTCCTGCTGACATTTTAGGATATGTTTTCAAGCATCTTTTAGAAAAGGAAGTAGAGCAGGACCCAGAGAGATCCCACCGCAAAACCAGGCTGGAATCCCTCTTCCAGATGGTGGCATTAGCTGATGACATGCAGATCAGACATGCAGTCCAACTTGAGGTAACACACCCCCAAATTAATCAGGAACCTAGTTTCCATTTCCAGAAGTCATTTATAAATTGTCTGAAACTTCTAATGATTAAAGGATTCACCTCCCATAGCTTCAGCTATATAAACACCAACTTTGTAGGCTTGAGTGATTCATCCCATCACAGGGTAAGCACCCAAGACAGGTGAAACAGCTGTTGGCTGCAGAAATAAACTGAGGTGAGAGGGGTGGCAGGGGGAGCTTAGCCGGGATACCTAACATTCAGACAGCCAAAATTAACTGAAATTAATTCCACTTTAAGATGCTTTTGAAGATGAGAATTAGTCTGTAAAGTCACAACAGCCCAGAGCATCACAGGTCAGTGAGCACCTTGCTTGGGCTCTTTTCCTAGTTCTGAAATGGTTCTCCCTGCATCACATGAAGCTCTGGTGCTCAGTGAAACATGCCTGCCTGGTTCTCTATCTGAACTTGTGAATACAATGTCCTGTATAGAGCGCAGCGCGCTATACTGTTTGCATTCATTAAATCCTTTTCCACTGGAAAATTGGCTCTCTGGCTTGGGATATGCATGACACATAGGAAGGATGTCTGTAATTGCTTACATAAATGTCCATATCCTTCAGTTCTTCCTGCTCCTTCCTTGCTGTCTCTCCTGCCCAGCAAAACTGAATCTTAAACTGAGAAATGATGAACTATGAAGCATTTTCGATCAGCTAGAATCATGTTTGGGTCTTGAGTACCATAAAAGCCAGTAAAAAACCCTGCATTTACTAAAACCTTTTTTCTCTGAGAATGTATTAATAATGTATGATCATACTTTGTAGATAATGCAATAATTGCTTGCTTGATTATGTAGCCAAAATAATCATTTTCGGAGATGTTTGATTTTTTGCCTGGTGACTGCATTTTGTATCATTTTCAGGGCAACAGATGCTCGTCTATTTGTTCTGGTTCAAAAAACAGCTCTTAAATTGAACGTGAATTACTGTAAACCTTCCGCAGGCATCTAATTTTACTTTAAAAATACATGCAGCATAAATGGCCTTATACTCAGGAGGGAAAAATCCACACAAAAAGTCCATGTTCAGAGGACTCAGAGCACTGCAATTAGCATCACACCATGCCAAAACGGACAAATTACGCACCCAGAGGATACACATTTGCGCACACACGCGTGAAAACACGTGCAGTGTTTTTCAAATCTGTATCTTTAGAGTTGATTCTGCTTCTCTGTCCCAGCATGACGGTATTTTATTCATGTTTTTGAAGCATGGGACTATTCCACTAAATTACTATAAGTAAGTAAATAAGTATATTATGTACGTAAATAAATAAAATGTAAATATATGTAGACAAATTAAATAAATAAGTAGTTGTGATCTTGGCTAGGCTGAAATGTGTTTGGAAAACTGTTTGGGTAATGATTTGAAAAATCATGGACTATGTAAAACCTGCCCTGCAAAATGAGAACAATCTAAACATCCCTCTCTCTAGGGACAAACAAGTACTAAACAAACCAAAGAAGAGATTAAAAATTGTCTTTTGTGTTTTTTCTTTAAAGAAAAGGGATCAACTCAACAGTAGAGAGCAGGACAAAGCTGCAGCTAGTTTGCTTATCCGCTTTTCTTTTTGGGTTGTTACAAAGATACTACACCTGGGGTTTTGGATTCATGCTGGAGACAACATTGATAACACAGGGATGTTTTTGTTACTGCTGAGCAGTGCTCACACAGAGCCAAGGACTTTGCTGCTGCTCACAGCTCCCCACCATCAAGTAGCTGGGGGTGCACAAGGAGTTGGGAGGGGACAGAGCTGGGACAGCTGACCCAAACTGACCCACACTGTGTGATGTCATGCTCAGCATGACCATAAAGCTGGGGGAAGAAGAAGGAAGAAGGGGAGACATTTGGAGTGATGGCATTTGTCTTCCCAATTCAATGTCACATGTGACGGAGCCCTGCTGTCCCAGGGATGGCTGAACACCTGCCCCCCCATGGGAAGTGGGGAGTGAATTCCTGGTTTTGCTTTGTTAGTGTGCAAGGTTTTTGCTTTACTTACTAAACTGTCTGTATCTCAAGTCACAAGTTTTTTTCACTTTCACTTTTCTGATTCTCTCCCCCATCCCGCCATGGAACAAGTGAGTGAGGCTGCATTGGAATTTAGGTGCCAGCTGGGCAAAACCATGACAAATACCAACAAGATCAAGGTATGGAGAAGACCCCAGTTCACAGCCTTGTCCAGACTAGCTTTCTTTTAAAGTGCTTAGGTGTGTTTTCACTGCTCTAATCAAAGGGTGAAGCTGTCTGCCAAAGAGGCTTTCCCATGCTCTGAAGCTATGCAGCAGGAGCACCAAGGAGAGCACGCTGCTGGTGGGCAAAACCTACCCAGAGAGGGCAGTCACTGTCATGCTGAGGGTCAGCATGGTCAGCACATCACCTGGTGAAGCTGAGCCCCCTGCTATGAGCATTTCTGCCCCAAGGAAGAGACCATCTGCAAACCAGATTGCACCACGAACCGCTGAGTTTTTACTGAATTCTGAAAACCCCTGCTTAGTTTTGCAAGCTACTTTTTCTTAAACAATGGGAAAAGTACTTTATTTTTTGCATAGTATTGTGTACATCATTTTATAGTGGACTTATTCAAGGTGGTTTTACCATGGGCAGGCTGAGGTGGAAGGCAATTTAGGGCTTGGAAAGAGAGTTGTGACCAGATGTAGCCAGCAGTGTAAATGGACTCCCTTCTACTCAACCCCACTTATTAGATCCTCATTCAGGGTGTTGCAATTAGATGAAGTAATGTCTGAGACTAAAAGAGGGAGAATGACCTTGTCTTAGGATTATTTTTGTTTTTTTTTTTTGTTTTTTTTTGTAAATAAGACACTGGAAAGTAAGATAGTGTTTCACTGGAAAGGAAAACACAAGAAGTGGCCAATCTGGTTAGTAAGAGGCTACTTAAAATCTCTTTCTAAATGGAACTTGGGGTGGAAAAGGAGAAGGAAACACCCCAAGAGGAATCGTCAGTCATGACATGCAGACTGCAGATAAGGCCATCAAAAAGAGAATCTGTGCATGGCAGGTGAAAGGAGTCAGTACTCAGAAATGGCACTGTACATTTTGGGTGGGAGGTGAGGAGGAGTCACCCTCACCCCTGCTCCTGTGGGCATCTCTCCCAGCCTGGCTGCACTGTGATGTGGTACTGATCAATGCCCCACTGTGGTGACTCTGCCCCATCCTCTGAGAACATAGGGAAGATTTAAATAAAAATGGGAAATCCTGGGACACAATCTGAAAAGAAAAAAAAAAAGAAAAAGAAAAGAAAAGAAAAGAAAAGAAAAGAAAAGAAAAGAAAAGAAAAGAAAAGAAAAGAAAAGAAAAGAAAAGAAAAGAAAAGAAAAGAAAAGAAAAGAAAAGAAAAGAAAAGAAAAGAAAANGAGGAAAAGGGAAGGGGAAAACGGAAAGGGGAAGGGGACAATCTATGCAGTTATTACCCACCTGATTTAAGAAGTTATTTTTTTCCAGTCACTATCTATCAATTTCAAATCTTAGAACATAATGAAATATGTTAGTTTTTTTAAAAAAGAAATCCTTAAGTGGTTTGCCTCCAGTCACAGGTGCAGGTTGCTGTTCCCTGAACAGGCAAATGTGTGTTAGGAAACAAAGTGGGAGCCAAGAGATGTGATACATCTTGGGTTTTGCTGGTTCTTCATCCCAGAACTCCTACCTGCTAAAGGGCCAGATGTGAGCTTCTGTTCTGCCCAAACATTGCATCGTGAACTGAAATCTTCTTTCAGTGGCGTAATGGGAACTACCTCTGCTTGCATGAGGCCCTTAATGGAATGGTGCAGGCATCAGTACCAGTCCTCTTTGTATTAAATATAGTTCATTATTTATGATCTAGGATTTTACAAAGGAGTCAATTAATTACAGAAGAAACAAAACTGGAAGGTGTGTTAATACACTGTTGCCAGTAGTTAAAGTCATGTATTTCTTTGCCAACATTCCTTTTTCTCACTCAAGCCAAAATTAGCAGTGCAATTACCCCCAGATTGCTCTGTCTCCTTGCCCCTGGAGCAACTCCTTCAGGTGAAGGACTGGGTGCCATCGATCCTGAGGCGTGCCACCAAAGGGGGTCGTGTGCCTGATGGCGATGCCTCTGCCAGGCTACCTCAGGAGCCGCGTGACACAGCTTTGAGCTTGCTTCTTCAGACTGCACAGAGTAAATCGTACAGAATACGCGCCTTTCGAGCCCTCAGCAAGCTGATCTACTTTTATCTTTTCTGTACGCGTCTTCCTACGTACGTCTGGGGCAGGCACGGAGGAGAAGGGGAGCAGATGCACAAGGCCTACAAGTGGGTGCTGGAAAGCGTTGGTGAGGACGTAGTGAAGAAGATGCTTTGGCAGGAGCCATCTGAGTAACAGCGAGCATCCTCAGACGTGACCGGCTAGTTTAGCAAGTCACATCTTTTGGCAGTTGGTAAAACAGTTCTCTTGACGGACGTCTCAAAACCAGTCACATCCCTTATCATGACAAAAGGCCTCTGGACACCCAGATGAAAAAAGCTACACAAAGACTAGATGGGAGAATAGTGTGAATTGTGAAGCGTTTCTTGTAGTCTCTCCGGTGAGTCTATCATGCATAATCATGTCGTAATATGCATAATATGCATAAGTCATACACACAGACTTGTAGCTGGCTGTCATAGCAGCCCCTTACAGCCCACTTTCTACACTTGGGTTAAAATACTAAAATCTACTGCAGAAGGGTTACACTGACTGTGTCTGCTTGGAAGTGATAGACTTTCAGAAGCTATGCTGGTGTTCAGGAATGGTCTTTTTAAGTTCAGCATCTACTTAGCTGGAAGAGAGGATTTGGACATTATTAGACAAAATGAACCGTATTCATATGGTGTTTATAAAATACATTTGGTTGTTATTTCCCATTGCAGCAGATGGTACCCAAAATAAGAAATGACCTGGAACCTCATTACCAACTGCATCAAGTCTGCACAAAACTGCTCAGGGATGTAAGAAAAATATTTGACTCATTTTCTTTTGAAGAAGGCTTTACTTACCTTAGGTCCCTTAGAAAAGTAAGTCTGTGGAAGATATTCATCATAAATATCCACCATGGCACTGGGCAGCACAGAAAGTTGAAGTCACTGCCCTGGGTTAAGAAGGCACAACCCCACCAGTGTCAGAAAGACAGCTATTTCTGAGGTATGTGTGATGGGCAACCAGTTTCCAACCTCCCCTGAATCAGCTTATGGGGCTGCTGCCCAAGACTGCAATGCTAACTGCCAACATTCATTTTCCAGGGAAATGGCTGGAGTCTCAGATATTGCTAGATAAATGTCTTGGTGTCGTATGATGGGATGGGCATCATGACCCATAATCCAAAGGTCCAGCGCTCCAGAAAGTGCCCATCACTGACACATTCCTATTTGTGGTGTTGTGTGCCATAGATTGCTGGAGTTAGCAGCCAAATCCACCATCTCCTGTTTCCATTAGTTTCTGTCACTGTTACCAGGAGTTACTGTGGACAAGGACAAGGGCAAAGCACAGGATAGGCACTGTCAAGCTCAGTGCTGAGAGCAGCAGGATGCAGCCAGGGAAGGAGGCTGAGCCCTTCAAGTGGTTCTTGAACCTGAAGCTCCTTCTGACCATCCGCAGGCATGTTTGGCTGTACAAATGGTGAATGAAGCTTTGCACAGTTTTCCCTCATTCTGGTTGAGACTTTGTCATGTCCACCCTGAAGGACATAAACAGTCATGTCCACCCTGAAGGACAGAAATATATGGAGCTGCTGGAGCAGGTTCAGAGGAGGCCACAAAAACAATCAGGGGCCTGGAGCACCTCCCCTGTGAGGACAGGCTGAGGGAGCTAGGCTTGCTCAGCCTGGAGAAGAGAAGGCTGCAGGGGAGACCTCATTGCAGCCTTCCAGTACTTAAAGGGAGCATATAGACAGGAGGGAAATTGGATTTTCACAAGGGCAGAGAGTGGTAGGACAAAGAGGAATGGATTGAAGCTGGAGGAGGAAAGATTTAGGTTGGATATCAAGGGGAGGCTCTTTGCGGAAAGAGTGGTGAGGTGCTGGAACAAGCTGCCCAGAGAGGTGGTGGATGTTCCAACCCTGGAGGTGTTCAAGGCCAGGTTGAATGAAGCCCTGAGCAACCTTGTCTAGATCCAGGTCTGGAGGTTGGTGGCCCTGCCTGAGGCATGGGGGTTGGAACTCAATAATCCTTGGGGTCCTTCCAACCCCAACCAGTCTGTGATTCTGTGATTCTGTGTGACATCAGCTGCTGTTGTAGGGGCTGAGCCAGCAGCAGGAGGGGCGCAGGAGCCATGGCTTTCTCCCAGATGCTGGGAAGGCCTTTGCCCTTCCCCCTGAGTCTGCTCCCTCTCCCATGACCACTGTAACCTGTCTATATAGATTCAGACCAGAATACAGAGCAGCTGGATTTCACAGCAGAACCAACCAGTTGCCCCAGTACTAGCTGGCTGGCCATCTGTCAGTTCCTCTCAGAGAATCCCCGCTGCGCTCTCAGCAAAGCTCAGCACAACCCAACCCAGCCACAAGGCTCAGATGTAGCAAAGTTTGGCTTTCCTCCCTCCCTCTGACTTCTTGACACATTGTGTGATTTCATATTCTCACAATCTTTGAGCCTAGACAATGTGGGTCAGTGTGTAACTCGAGTTTAATCTGCCACCAGAGAAACTACTCTTTTTAATTTAACTCTCCCATAGTTTGTTAGTAGTTCCATCTGGACAAAGAGCTGTCTCAGAGAATAACAACATTTCAGTGTAGGAAAGCTGGTTTTAGCCTGTTTACTGAAACTTCCACTGAGCCCCAGAGGCTGGTTGTTTTTTTGACATGGAGGAGAAACAAAACAGTTTTTGTTCAAGTTCCTTGTGCAAAGGAGCAGAGATGTTTCCTTCTCCAGCTGATATGTTGTAGATCAGCTTTAACCATATTTGCAGGTATCGCTGTGGTTAGGCTTGTACATAACCACAGATTACAATTCGGGTGCCAAACCATCTAGATAGCTCGTCATATGACTGTAACGATCTCCTGGCACAGTGAAAGTGGGGCCCATGGGTTTCTGTGCCATCTTCCTTGCTTTTGCACTGGTTGCACACAAACATAAAGCTGTGACCTTTCCGTATCTGTTCTTCCACTGGAAGGAGAAGGCTTGGGCAGGCTGGCAAGGAGTGCTGATAGTCAACCACAGTCCTTATTTGTGAATATCTGTGGGCCTGGGAGGATATGTAGGCTGTGTTCCAGAAAGGCTTTTGGTATCAGAAGAAGAAATCTTGAAAAGATGATGAATCTGCACATGCTTTCAGGGCTGGTGACACCGTCCATGCGTTGCGCTACAGGGCTTGCAGGCATTGGGCCAGAAAATATCCTTGGTGACAGCACGGTGTTATTTCTTGAGATATTTCTCTGGTAATACAAGCAGCTGAAGATATTTCCCATGTGAAACGGCTCTTTGGATTTTCCAGATACAAGATGGTAAATGAGGGAATTGAAATTTTTACTTTTCAACTGGCTAACAGGTATTTTTCCCATCATTTGTAATTAAATGACTTACAGCCCTGCAGTGTACAATGCAAAATACTTTGACCTTCCATCAGGACCCTCATTTTTCTCTCCCCAACCCTAAACTAAGGATAAAGTGCAAGAAAGCAGGTGTGATGTATTCAGTCTTAAATGATTTTCTGCCACCTGAAAAACATGACAAAACATAGTTGAGGTGATGGAGGCCCCATCCCTGGAGACATTCAAGGTCAGGTTTGATGGAGCTCTGAGCAACCTGCTCTAGTGAAGATGTCCCTGTTTACTGCAGGGGGGTTGGACTCGATGGCCTTTACAGGACCCTTCCAAACTATCACATTCTATGATTCTATGGTTCTCCTTCAGGCTTCCCCCAACCTCCCCTACTTCCCTTCAGGAACTGATGTTTAAAATGCTCTTTGCTCTGAATAGGTGACAAGAGCAGGTCCAAACCACTGTTACAGGCTTATTCACACAAGTGTTTCTTAAGGCAGAGCCGAGGCGGTGGATCCATCCATTCCGTGAGGTTAGAAAAGTGCTGGGGTGGTGATCAGCACACATGACCATCACAAGGCCCGGGGTTCCTATGTAATTGCAGTACTTTAGGAAGATGGTTAAAGGCAGATTTGTTTCTAAAGACACGTAAAAAGGAGGCTGGGGTGGAGGGGGGTGGGTGGGTTGTGTCAAAGCTGTCTGGCTCCACAGCATGATGGCCTGAGCGACGGGGCTTTCTGCAGCACTGACACCCACAAACACACAACCCAAGGAGGAAGCCTGAGCCTCTCTACTGAGAGCTTGCTGAAAAACAGGGTCTTCCTTAATGTCCTACAGCTGGACCTCGATGGAAAAATCATAAATACTGAATGCAGCACGAGGCGAGGCTGGTGAGGCAACTTTATTAAAGAGTAATAAAAAAAATAAATTGCAAAAATAAAAAAGCATTAAATATCATAAAATACTTTTCTTCCCAGCTGTTTGGGACAGGGGCTGTAAGGAAGCAGGTAATGTGCTTCCTGCTGGGATTAACAGGCAGACTAACAGATGCCACGTGGGAGGCAAATCCTCTGTTAACTCCTACCACTCTTGGAAGAATTCATGTGCCCTGTCAAGTGCTGGTGGTTTCTCTGCAAGGGGCCAGTGAGATATAATGCAGATGACCTCCTTGACCCTTGAATGCAGCCCCAAAAACCTGGGTGGGAGCTCAGACAGTGCTGCTGGGGATGCTCATCCCCGTGCTGGGGTCGCAGTGCTCCTGCTGATGCACCCAGCATGGAGTGCACACAGTGCAGCATGATGTGCAGTCGCTGGAGGGATCTTGCAATAATATTTTTATATTAAAAATATTGTTTTCTTTTTCCACTTAAGCAGCCAAAATCAGCTTGGCTCTCTTTGCTGCAACTATACAAGTGAAACCCATAGAACTGTTGCCATTCAAAAGAGCCAGAGAAATCCTAGGAAGTCTCTAATGAGCTGACTCCAGCGAGTTGATGGCCAGAGGAGAGCAGAAAGGCACTGGTGAGCCATGTCCCCACGGCTGCTGCTGGAGATACTTCCCTGTAACCCAGGGCTCTCCTTCCGCACAAGGCACACTATCACCCTGCTCAGGCACCCCAGGAATGCCACATGCCTCTGAAATCTCCTGTGGTTCAACTATGAGCTTTTGAAAAGTAATTATAATCCCAGGATTCTGCCAATTTCCTTGAGGGGGTTTTACCGGTACTGCTCCACTTTCAGCCCCATAAACTGCTTTTCTCCAAAATGCCTAAAGCTCTAAAAGAGAAGAATCAGACTTCCAAAATGAGTCGTATAAATGTAGTGAAGCAATTTGATTTTATCCTGCCTAATTAGTTTAACCAAGATAGCTCAGAAAAGGCTGACAAGCATGCTCTACAAATGTTTCTTTTTCTATACTGAAAGAGGAGATATTTTACTACATACTTAATCCCACACACCCTCCCACTTAGTGCTTTAGTTCCCTCAGACTGAATAGCTAAAAAACATCCCACCAGTAATTTCCCTTCTTTCCCTCAAAACAAAGCTAGATGCAAACACTTAGATGAGTGAGGACACCTTTGTAGGCCTGAGTTATGAAGGGATAAGCCAAGATTTCTTGGCTTGGCCATGTGCTGGTACCCAGCCCGAGAGACCCGTTGTGTTTCTGCTGCTCTTGGCAGTGCAGCAGCTCAAGGCTGTCCTGGGGCGGGGGACTATGCAACTGGTTTTGTTGGAGCAATTACCATTTATGATGTGTTGTTTCGTGTCCAAGGAGAAGTCTTTATTTCCGTGTTTTTGTTCAGAGACATCCTGTCTATCAGAGGGAGTTAAAACCTAAAACATCTTGCACAAGAATTCTGGAAATTTCCAAATAATGCTGATTTTTGGAACAAAAAGATGAGCTAATGTTTGGTCCCTGTAAAAGAAGAAAAATTCAAACAGCTTTTGAGTGAAAAATGACTGAAGAGAAAACACAAAAATGTCTTCGTCTCATAGACGTGTTTGAACTGTTTCGCTCTTCTAATTCAGAAGAGAAAATGCCAAAACCAGCACCTGGGAGGTTGCCATTGCCCTTTTCACATTTTCTTTTAGTGCAGTGGAGGCACAGGGAATACTTTGGAGCTCTTTCATCCCCAGCACACTAAGCAGCTAGATCCATATCGGCTGCCATGCATGGTGGCCTTCCTCCCACACTGAACAGGCAGGTCAAATGCCACGTTAGTTCATTCATGGAAAGTGGGTGCTTAGATATCTCACTAGGCCAACTCCTTTTGTGATGACTGCACCAAACTCCCCCACACAACCACATATCAAGAGCAAGGCCCAATAATGATACTTAGACCAGCCAAAACCACATGCAGTATAATTCACAGAAGTGCAACCAGCCACTCACTGATGCTGATACTTCTCAAAATGTACCTATTTGGGGAGACTCAAAGATTATTTTGCACTTTGTGCAGCTAGAGAAAGTAACTTGCACTGCACACTGATGTGTACTGATCTATGAGGGAAGCTACACACTGTGCCTTCTTCCTACTGTGCCTTCTTCCCACATGGTGACCTGATGTTGGAGTGTTAAACCTGCCACAAGAACACATTATCTGATGGTGTTGACATTGCTCAGGGAGGAGGGAGGAGTGAAGAGCTGCAAGCTCAAAGCCCTTCGGGGTCAGCTGGTTTCTACTGCCTGTCACAACCTAGCTAAAATGATTTCCAGGGCATGGGAAGAAAAATCAAGTCACTAGAGCAATCGACGCTGGTAACTCATCTCCACCACCTGGTTGGCAGCTGGCAGATGATAGTTCTCAGCAAAATATGTAACCCATAATCAAATTATGAAATTTGGACCTTTCAGAAAACAGCCTCAGAGAAATTTTGGGACATTAACTTACCAATTATGGCATAACTTCTTAAGAAATTAGTGCTCAGGAAACACGGCAATTAAAGGTCATCTGTAACCACTATTCATAGCTACAGAAGTTTCTGGAAACTGTAAGAGAACTGCAGAGTAGGTTTCCATATTTTTGTTACAGCTTCAACTCTAAGCCAGGGACTTAAAAAAAGAGAGATCTGTGTAACTGACCCTGGTCTTCTGTTGGGGCTCAGAGCTCCCCACAAGTAGGAATTTTCCTAATCCATGTACAAGAGGGAAATATTTCACTCTGTTTCAGCCTACAATGCAGTAGAAGTAAGGATACTCTTGTCCAACCTCTCTGGCAATCGCTGTGAGCATTTCAGTCCAGGCTGTGACTGGTCATTCGCTGGTGCATTGGCCAGGCACAGCATGAGAGAACCTCCCCAAAGACCTATCTGGTCTATGGAAGTTAAGGAGAACCAGGAACAAAATCTGGCGTCGAGGCACGTGATAATTAACTCCACATACGCCATGGTGCATCCACAATCTTTTCTCCCAGAGAACCTATGAGTATTTCCTTCTCTAGTCAGTAAAAAGGAGTCCCTCTCTAGTGTCCAGTGTGAGAGTAGGGATTTTCTTTTCACTGGTCAAGTTTCTCAACGCAACAGCCAAGTTTCTCCAAAGTGCCTTTACTGAGTACAGAATCACAGAAAGGTTGAGGTTGGAAAACATCTCTGGAGGTGTCTGGTCCAACACCCTGCTCAAGCAGGGCTGCCTAGAGCAAATTGCCCAACTGGATGTCAGGATATTTTTTTTAGTGTCTTCAAGGATGGAGATGCCACAACCTCTCTGGGCAACCTCTGCCAGTTCTCAGTCACCCTCCCCGGAGGGGGGGTGGGAGTGGGGGAAGTGTTTCCCACCATTCAGAGGAACCTCCTGTGTTTCAGTTTGAGCCCACAGGCTCTGGTCCTGTCGTTGGGCACCACTGAGAAGAGCCTGGCTCTGTCTTCTTTGCACACTTCCTTCAGATACCTGGTCCATGATGGTCCAGGGTCCCAACGGTCCATGCTAGTAACATAGTGCTGATTTCTCTTTATATCTGGGTACAATAATGCCTTGAAGGACAGCTAAAATAAATGTCTTCCTGGCACACTTTTTCCGGGAAAGCTATTGCTTAGAACTGGCACAAGAAAATAATTCAGAGGGAAATTGTCAGTGTGACCATGAAGAGGAACAGAGGCAGTACTCACCAAGAGCCTTCTAAGGAGAAAGCAGGAGAAAGTTTTTTTCACAAAGTAGAAATGCCACTTTCTAGGTTGCTTCAGAAGGGGAAACATTTCAGGAAAATAAAATTAATGATGTGCTAACTGAATAAATACATAATATAGCTCCTATGGCTAAGCTAAATGAGAATTCACTAATTATTTGTACTAATTTGGCTACTGGGATGCCTCAGTATGAAGTCTGTTTTGCTTGATGGGGGGAGGGGGACAAGACAGAAGAAAATGGTTCAAAATCAGTCACAATCTTGATATCTTCTGAAGCATTATTAGAAAAAGATGATGATGCTAATTATAGTAAAGCTTGCACCTCCTGGCTCCTGACAAAATTAGTTCTTAATTTCCTTAATTAGTTTTAATAAACTGAGCGAAAACCTGTGTAGAAGAAAAAAAATAAAAGAAAAAGGAAGTTGTTTTAAAAAGGAAACTCTGAAGGCGTTAACAAATGTCTAAAGATCAAACCAGTCCAAGTCTGTCTCATGAGTTAGCAGGGGCTTTTGGCAGGACAGTTCTAGAAACCTTTATTTACAGGCTCTGTACCTATGGTATCAAACCACTCACCAACTACACTGATGCAACCCCTTATGCAGAAGAGGAACAAGTGTGAGCAGCCGAGTTGCAGACTGCAAACCCGGAGTAATTAAAGCAGAGGGTCTCCCACTAAGATGCGTGTTGCTTATTACGACTTCTTTTTCTGCACCCCCCTCCCAATCCAAGCATCTCATGCCACCTCCCCTGCAGCCTTCAGCCAGCCCATCACAAGCTCCATTGCCAGAACGTGTGTCCATTCGTTTGAGCGAAGGGGGGATATCACTGCAACCTTTGTGTGGCTCCAACTGCCTCTGCGACCATACCCTTAACAACTCCGAGATACTTTTTTGCTGTTGTTCAGTTTTAAATAATACTATTCATGATACAGACCACACCAATAGCCTACAGGATCAAATTCTAGTTGCAGGTTTTTTTCCAGAATAAAGCTATATCCAAGTTTCCAAATATTTGTCCCATATATTCACAGGTGAAAAACATCCCTAAAAAACATTAAAGTTTTCTGGCACACATTTGCAAAAGTGTTTCGGAATGCCAAACGTGACCTATGTGTGGCCACACACTGAGATTTTGCTTCAACCCAAGAATTTATTAAGACTTACATGAAAATATTCCATCTTAACATAGTACACATTAGTATCATCTGAATACATATTTACAGATTTATTTGAACTTTTCTGAACTGCAATTCTACAACGGAGCAACATATCCATAAGTGTTTCATAAACTTTCAAACACTTACATATTTATACATATAGTTTTTGCATATATATATATAAAAAAATATTTTTGAGACTCAAGGACTCAGAATAGTCAAAAGGACATTATTGCTACATTTCCATATTTACAAAAACAACGCATAAACCCATTCAAAACACTAAGCCATTGCAAAATAAGTTTCAAAAATCCCCAAATTATAAAAATATAAATTTCAAGAACGAAAAAACCCAAACCTCTTTCAGCTAAGTGTCCGTAAAGTACCGAGACATCCATAATTATAACAACTACTTTGTCTACAGTTGCTCTGAAAGCCAACACGTTACAAAAGAACTTTTATAGTATGAAACTGAAAATGCTCAACAACAAGTATGCATAAGAGTGCCTCCAAACAACTAACTTTGGAAAGGTGCAACAGCCTAAGGAAGTTCAGTGCAAATGGCTAATTTATGACTTAACTCTGAAAGATGGATTTCTGTAACAGTAAACCAAATGCACAGTTGTAGAAGGAAAATGGTATTCAACATAACCCAAAATATACTACCAGTGTGTGTATTTACAATTACCTTCCATTTGGGCAGTTAGTTACACATCTAAATTGCATGTAAACTCAACCAAAATCCTGGTAAAGTATAAGTTACAGAGTGCTTAAGTGCATTGTAAATAAATAGGTACTTAACTAGAACTCTGCCTCTGACAAACACTTCTCTCGATGCCTTTACTAATTCCTAGGGGACAGAAACGAAGGAAGAAAAGGACTAGCAGTGTTCCCAGTGGGAAAAAAAAAGGGGGGGATAGAAGAAATTTGAGTACAACCCTGGGCTCAACAGGTACTGACTCCAAAGCCTCAGGTCTGACAAACAAAACTGGAGGGATTCTTTCTTTTATCCCATTTCTAAATTCAGCGCTTCGCTGTTAGGCTCTTCTTCATTATGATCTCTGGACTACCAAAGAAAGATGAAATGACTCAGGGCGGGGGAAAATAGCCCTTTCCAGTTAGTGCTATCCAAGCCTGCCTGTGGGAAAGATTCACCTGGGTAGGACAAGATAAAGAAAGGGCCCCCAGGAGAGAATTTTTTGCCTCTGCTCTTGCGTAGATAAGATGACTCGTTAAACGGCCTCTCTGCCAGCCACACAGTTTACTGGAAGCAGCCCTCCTCCTCTATTTTGAACAACTTGTCAGGGCCCACCTATCTTTGGTGAACACTTTTGGACATAACTATTAGCAAAACAAGCATTTAAGCACCTCCAGCTCCCAAGGCAGGCAGGCACAGGAGCTGCTCAGGCTCCGGTGAGGTGAGACCCAGCGATGTGCAGCTCAGTCCCCAGCCAGTGGGGAAGTAATGCATGTACTCACGGAAGCCTCATGTCCGGTCTGCAAAGTCGACAGCGTGAGTGGGAAATAATGATGAAGATCCACTCTCTTCTCCCTTCATCTGCTTCACACTCCAGAGCTCCTGGGAGAGATTGCTGCTGCGCAGACAAACTTTGGAAGGGTCTCAGTCCCTTCACCTCTCTTGCCCAGGTACATACAGCACCTTCACTGGCCTCCAACCTATGACACCCACCTGAGAAAGCTTCTCAGGCTTGGCTGGATGTGGAAAGGGGTTTGCAAAGCCATTAGCTTCATATTTATTTATTTCTTAAATCAGCAAAATAAGATTAACTAGAAAATGACTGTATGCCTTCCAGGCACAGATCTAGAGAAGGATCATGGCAGATATGGTTTGATCTGCAGTCATCTCGTTCCACACCCCGGCTCAGGATTTCTTTTGTTGGTTGTTTACTCCTTCAGATCTGGCTCTCTACTGCAAATACACACAATATAGCAAAATATATACAGCTTCAGTTAACAATGCAATGATGCCAGTAACCGTGCCTAGCAGATTAAGTTTATGTGTAACAGTGTGTGGGAAAGGACAGTATTACAACAACGTTTCAGCTACACAGTGGTAGTATTGAGTAAAAGTAAGAGAAATTATTGAAGTCACCCCTCTCACCCCCTGCACAATACAAACAGATAATACAGCTGGGCTCCTCTTCTTCCAGCTGCCACTCAAACATCTTCGCGTACCAGGAGAGGCTGAGTAGATGAAGCGCTGCTACCCACCGAGTTGATCCTCACCGAGTGATCTGGAGCATTTCCCTGACTGGAAGGTGGAGTTGTGAAGTTCGCATAGACCTGCAGAAGCCAAAGACCGGTGTCAGACTCTGCAGACCGCACACATGGAGACCTGCCCGTCTTGCACACTTGGAGAGCTCTTCCCTCTGTGTGCTGCACACGGCCATGGAAAGGTTCCAGCTCAGGTGTTTCTTTGCCACTCCAAAGAGACCTTCAAAAGGCTTTGGCCTTAACTGCTCTTTTAAAGAATCAAGGACCTCAATCTCAGCTATTAACAACACCTCAGCTTCCAACTGCATGCCAAATTTCAACCAAGCTTGGAAAAAAATGCAGCTTGGGTTACTACTGAACTCCCCCAGGAACCTCGCTAATATTTCCTTTGCATTCTTGCTTTTGTTTTAGTAATGCCTGCACCTGCCAAAAATATGCTACAGGATGCAATTGAACACCAGCAGCTTTCAGTTTCCTCTTTTCTCAAATTGTCAGGAAGACATGTACTCTGTGCCCAAACAAGGCATCCAGAAGGTAAAATGAAGATTTATTTTTAAACCAGGTTTAAAACTTAACTTTTCTAAAACCCCAGTAGCACACTATGTCATTTTTGATGTGCCTCCAGTTTTTATTCAGACCATTTTGACCAGTTGTCTTCTCACAAAAAGATTTTGCTAGGGAACAATGGAAAGAGCAGCAAATAAGTTTGTCGTGACATACCTTAAAGGTATGCACATAGAGCTAGGGGGAAACCAACGGGAAGGGGCAGAAGAGCACCAAAAACTCAATCCCTTCATCCAGAAAACTTTTCTAATAAAAGCTAAAAATCCTTTCACTTCTGAGATGTTTCCCAGACTAATCACTTTTTTCATAGTTTAAGATAAGGTTAATTTATGCAGTACTACTGCATTCTCTAACATCAAAACCCTTTTGCCAGGTCTATTTTGGGTGAGAATCATCAACCAAGCAAAGTGCCTTCTCCAGCTGGTATGTTTTGAGTAGAGGCTTAGATAGCTACTGTCTAATGAGTAAGCAGAAGTAGCTGAAGAATGAGTAGCCCACACATCATTCCTACCACCCAAACTGACACTGCAAAGCTATATGAATAATACTGCAAAATTAACAAAGTGCTCAGGCTCTTTGGTCCTCACAGCTCTTGTCTAAGGTCTTGGTTGAACCTGCTTCAACTCCATAAAACTGATGATCCATGACATACCCGTGGGGCGTTATCTGAGAGCTGCTGCTCTATCAGCTGTACAATTTGTTTAAAGGTGGGTCTCTGTAAAGGATCAGCATCCCAGCAACTCTTCATTATGTCATACCTGCAAAGACACTGAAATTAAGTACCGCTCAAGAAGAAACCTTTACAGCTCTTATCTCCATTATTATTTGAAAGAAAAATGTCACCCAACCCCACCTTCTTTGGGGGTTCTTTCAATTACTTATAAGGATAAAAACAGTGCTACTAACACCTGTGCTTGTGACAACAAAGGTCTCAGTACTAATGGGAGTCTCTGGACCAAGTTTTCTTTGATGGTTTGTTAAATGCCAATCCATTTACAAAACAGTAATTAGGCAAGGCTCATGCAGGAGATCTATAGCCAGTCCTCTTGCTGTCAGGAAGGAGAGCAGAAATGCAGCTGCTGTGCAGTCTGGTGATACATCTTGCTGACTGCTTTATCTGAATTAGAAATATTTAATTGTGTTCTGTGATCTGTCAATAATTTATTGACACGAAGCAGATGTCATGACAAAGTGATCAGATGGTACAAGGCATGAAGCTAGAGTACATGAATTATTTTAGAAGTGAGAGAAAAAATTAAAAAGACAAGGCAGCAGTGCAATGAGCCTTAATGCAAGAATGGAAGCTTCCTTTCCTTTGCATCACTGCTGTTGTTCGGTGATTAGAGGTGCTGGTTGCTCACTTACATTTCAGGTGGTGCACACTCAGGGCTGAACATCCTGTATCCCTCCTTGATCATTTTGTAGAACTTGGAATCCACGGGCATCCCTGGATACGGGCTGCTTCCTGTTGAGAGAGCACGTGAGCAATGTGATTTCTGTTTCTGCAAGTAAAACAAGATGAAACAGAAAACCCCCAGAGGACAGATCTTGAAGGAGCTTACCTAAGGAAAAGAGCTCCCAGAGCAATATTCCATAAGACCAGACGTCACTCTCAAAGGTGTAGACGCAATTGAAAATACTTTCAGGTGCCATCCACTTCACAGGAAGACGAGCCTTTCCGGGGAACATGGAGTAGGTTAAGACAATGGACATAAGGCATACAAAACTTACAAGATAAAATATAACCTCTTCTACTTCTGAAGTGTTTTAAATAATCATTAAATCAGGAAATAGAGGTATGCAACCAAAAACGGCAATCTTAGCAGTTCAGAGTCTTCAAGGGCTGCATGGCTATTGATCCAGCTTTCTGTGGGTCTACCAAACTCATGCAGGTCCTTGCACTCTGATTTTTGTTATGTTTTGTGATTCCTCTGTCTTGTTTACAAGGGATGGCAGGAAGTCCGAGCAGAATTACATGTGATCTTATGAAAAGATACTTGACTACTTCTATGGACTGGCTACTATAGGCACATAGATGAGATTCACATAGTCAAGATGCTTCAAGGCTTTAACCAACAGTTAAGACATCTGTTTTAGCTCCTCAGAGAAAAAAAGAAAATTCACACTAAAGAAATATATATTGACATATATATTTTAGATAGGAGTGTGGATCTGCTTGAGGGCAGGAAGGCTCTACAGAGGGATCTGGATAGGCTGGATCAATGGCCTGAGGCCAAGTGTATGAGGTTCAACAAGACTCAGTGCTGGGTCCTGCATTTGGGTCACAACAACCCCAGGCAATGCTACAGGCTCGGAGAAGAGTGGATGGAAAGCTGTCCAGTGGAACAGGACCTGGGAGTGTTTGTTGACACCTAATTAAATATGAGCCAGCAGTGTGCCCAGGTGACCAAGAAGGCCAACAGCATCCCGGCTTGTGTCAGAAATGGTGTGGCCAGCAGGTCTGGGGAAGTGATGGTCCCCCTGGATTCAGCACTGGTGAGGCCACACCTCAAGTGCTGTGTTCAGTCTTGGGCCCCTTGCTACAAGGACACTGAGGAGTTGGAGCATGTCCAGAGAAGGGCAACAAAGCTGGTGCAGGGTCTGGATCACAAGTCCTGTGAGGAGCAGCTGAGGGACCTGGGGCTATTCAGCTTGGAGAAAACAAGGCTGAGGGGAGACCTTATCACTACAACTACCTGAAAGGAAATCAGGTAGGTGTTGGTGTCTAGTCCCAAGTAACAAGCAATGGGGCAAGTGGAAATGGGCTCAAGTTGTTCCAGGGGAGGTTTGGATTGGGTATTAGGAAAAATTTCTTCACCAAATGGTTTGTCAAGCACTGGAACAGGCTGCCCAGGAGCTGTTGAGTCACCATCCCTGGAGGAATTTAGAAGATGTGCTGATGTGGCGATTAGGGATATGGTTTAGTGGAATATTTGCCAGTGCTAGGTTGGCAGCTGGATTTGGTGATCTTAAAGGTCTTTTCCAGCCCAAATGATTCTACAAATTTTCAAAAGCTTGCATGGGTACAAGAATGCTAACTGAACAGTGGAAAGGGCACAGAAAGCCTTTGGATTTACTTCCACTTTCTTCTCCCAGCTTTGTCCTTTCCTTGCCTGACTGCAGGAGCCAGTCAGGCTTCTGTCCTAAGCTTTTGGGAGAAACCAGACCACTTCCTTTTAAGTGGTCTTGCAATGATGTGCCTGAAGATGTATTTCAATTATAATATAGAGAAGAGCCTTGATGCTTTGTAAGGAAAGGAGACCTAAACAAAAGGAGGTAAATGGAAAATATACAAATGAGGTGGAGGAAAGGCAGCGTTTGCCATGGGCTGGCTCACCAAAGAGGCAACCAGAGTTGTTTATTTCCTGAACAACACAAAGAGCAGACACTTCCTGGCCAAGCCCCCAGCTGCTGTCAGCAGCACTGCCTCCCAGCCATGTCCACCGCTAGCGATGCCCCAGAATCCCTGATCTGCTTTAAGATCAGGCCAGATGCCACTAAGCTCCTTCTGCAGCCACTGCTTCCTCTCTCCCCAGGCAGCTGCAGCCTATCCTCCTCTGACCTTTTCAGGAGACATAAAAATCCTATTCTCAGGCCACTTAAGAAATTTAAAGGGTAGCTTAGACAAGAAAACTTAATTACTTACTGGTCACTTCCCTCCTAAGCTGCTGATCTGCACTTCCCACTCACAGGAGCCTTGACTGATCAAGCAGCTCCTGACTTGACCCTGAAAGCAGCTCTCTTACACTAAATACCACTCGATATTTTGCCAGGACAGCTATTCACGAATTATTTCATCTCCTTTTGTCCCTTAACCTCAACTTCTAGGCACCCAGTGCCTGTCATCAACATTGTTTTTGAAGACAACCAATAAACTTGTCTCTTCCATACCCTAAAATAAAGATGCTGTAGGTACCTGTGACATTAAGGACTGCTGGGTGATAGCAGAGCAGTGGAGATATCTCAGATACCTGAGGTGTCATGGGCTGACTGAGGTTAACCAAGCATGGCAAACTGCATTGGTAAGAAATGCTCAGTTGTGGGATTTTCTCTCTTTGCCAGTTTGTCCTAGGACAGGATGGGCTTTGAGTTGTCAGGTCCCTAATGCTAGCTCCTGACTGTGGAGCACTCAACTGGGCTGGGGAGGCTGATGCCTTGTTGAACATGGATTTTCTCTCCTTTGAAAAGGAAGTTCAAGTGAAAGCATGGGTGCTCTGATGGCAGTCTCTGGCTGCACGCAACTGACACAGACTTGTAATGCTAATCCAGGCAGCCCAAATCAGTTAGAGATGCAAAATATCTATATGCTCTAGCACATAGGTTTCTCCAGCTTCACCACAGATAAGCTTCATTTTCTTTTGTAGTAGGGCTCCTAGTACTTTAAAGGGGACTTTTAAGTGCTGCAAAGGTAATCTGTACCACTTCAAAGTGTCTTTATATCCCTCCTGAGGTCTAGCAGGTACTAGTGTGGTTAGTGCTCTTCAACATGGGAGGTTTTAAACTTACAGAAATACAGTGTCTTGTTCCAACCCTGTTACAGGGTTTGAACTACAGCTGCAAGTTAAAGCTGTATTTGTTGCACATACAAGGTTAAAATCTGCATATGGAATCAGAGAAAACAAGGCTCTTTTTGCCTCCTCCCACTATGCCCAAATCAATGTTTACACTTCAGAATGCAGTCCCTGTTGTCTGATTGATGCTTTATGGCAAAGAACAAGATGCAAACCCCCGATTATTTGGATATTTTTAATATAAACTTTTTCAGTGCTACTTCTTACAGAGCTGTAACTTCTAGTACGTTCAGATATAACAGAAAGGCTGGGCATTATATTGGTACAGCAAAAACATTTCCTCTGTTGCAACATATATTAAAAATCAAGCCCATTTTTTCAAGTGTAACAACATGTATATGACAAGTGTTTTTTATCAACATGCACATCTACATTCAGGAATTGCCCCTCCTAATGTTCCTGACCGGCACGGATATAGATCAGAATTGGGAGACCTAGATTCCTGCTTAACTAAGGAAGACTTTTCTTTCCAAGACAACACAAACTCTCCTAACTTAAAACAGGTGTCCAAAACATCAAATATACTTACATTTCCTTTGACCACATAATTTGAGTCATTTCTTATATCTCTTGCCAGGCCAAAGTCGCAGATTTTTGTTATTCGACCGTGAGTGAGAAGGATATTTCTTGCAGCCAGATCCCTGTGAATGCACTAAATAACAAACAGACAAATAAACGAAGCTATTTCATAATATCCTTAACAGGCTGTTGCTTTGTTACATGTTTACTTAGCTATATGACATTGCATTATGCATTTTATGGCAAGCTTAAAGTCATTATGAAGTCATGTGTTAATAAGCTCACTAAATATTCTGGTGTAGTATCTTTCTATTAAGACATTGATCCACACAGTTACAGTTGCCTATGTGTTTATCTTAGAAAAGACCACTTGCAGTCACTATGAATTTTCTAGTGTTTCAAGTGTTGCAGTCAGTTTTTCTCAGACTTTTTATCAAAAATTCCCTGGCTTGTTTCATAATACAGGACACAGAAAGGGAAAATGTGTTTTATTTCTAAAACAATTCCAACCTTTTATGAAGTCGCTTTTGTGGCGGAGGGGAAAGTGCTAGAGAGCTGAAAATGGTAGTTATATTAAAAAATAGGTAAAATGATATTAAAAAATCGGTGAAAGTAGCTAAAAGTATATTAAAACAACTTTGAAGCATACAAGTCAGGAAACAATTCCATTTCAAAAATATTCCTGTGGAAGACTTGGATAATTAAGTACCTAGGAGAGTTTTACAAGCAGGCCTAAGTATTTGAAAATACAGGAAATTTTCAGATGCCAGCATCCTTCAGTGACCAGTCACACGTTTGGCAAGCTATCCAGCTTACACACCAGTTGTCATTGGGGAAGCATGCACACATGTTTGTAACTGCAGCTCTGGAAAGGTGTCTGAGTTTCCCAGCAGTTTTGTTTGCAGCTTTGTATGCAGCTGTGGAGCCTATCTTCATTTGTTAGAGAATGGAGAGAGTTCCCTAATAAAAAACATTCCCTTTTTCCATCTGGAAAGGAGCTTTCCACAAAGCGGATGAAGATGGTTCTATATTTCACTGCTTTTTTTTCCTT
This sequence comes from Heliornis fulica, assembly GCA_013399135.1. Lineage (NCBI taxonomy): Eukaryota > Metazoa > Chordata > Aves > Gruiformes > Heliornithidae > Heliornis > Heliornis fulica. The sequence goes on from VXBZ01001950.1 coordinate 665,697, forward strand.
GAAATACAAATCTTTATGAATTACCTACAAAAAATGACTTAAGATGCCAATAATTATGCAAATCAAACTCAGAAAATTATAGCTACAGGTTGCACAAACAATTTAATCTCTGTCCCTTGTGCATATTTAACATGAGAAACTGTGCTTTGTGACAATCACTGTCTCAGGGGACTCTCTTCACCTCCCAATCCAACATATTCTTCACTTTGCTAAGAAAATTACTGCACTGAAGCAGGGAAGGAATGGCCAAGCATCCAGCACGTCTCCACCTTGTTCTCCAGAATCCGTGCAGCCTGCCTTGAATACTTTGTCCATTGGAGGAAGTCCTGCCTCGTGACAAAGGCAAAGCTTAATAAGGGAATTTATGCCCCCCAGGACAGGCAGAGGCACTTTTATGCCCCTGAGAGCTTGATGCACAAAGAAGTTGCAGAGAAGCAGCAGGGCACCCTGTGCTGCTGGTGGTCTCTGTGGACTCTCATGTTCCAAGGGCNTTAAGCCACACTATGGCTATCACAATGTGATAGCTCCCCTGTTTAAGGCAGTATTCTGCATGAGAGAAGTAGCAAGAGTGGCGTTGTTTAAAACTCATGCAAATAGCTTTGCAGCTGTCTTCATACTACTCTTTAGTTTGTATTCTCCAGCAGTGCCATGGAGAATAAAACATAAACATTCATTATTTGTTATTGAAGGCATCCACATGTTGGATTTCCAGTTCTTTCCTGAATTCCGTTGAATTCCTGTACACAGGAGAAGACTGAAGAAATAGCTCCTTGGGCTTCCTATAGCTTTCACTGGCTCCAAAGCCATCAGGAGTTCTTGTGAAACTACCTGTGTGCTCCAGCAAACAAAGGAAGGGCTGAGCATCCAAGCCCTAAGAGGCAGCACACAAGCTGGGCAGCCTGCCATCCTCCAACTCATGATATTTACCAGTGGACCCTCAGGGTGCAGCAAACATAATCTGTGACAGTTCTTCTCCTCTGTCACTTCTCTTTGACATTTCTATGACTAATTTCTGTTCATGAGTAAGGCAACTGATTCTACTAGCCTGGGCTGTGCATATGCAGTAACACTGATTCACGTTGACTAATGTGCATTGTATATTCTGTTTTATGGGACCTAAAACACTGCTTCTGGCCAATGAGCACAGTACAGCTCTCCCAACATTAGCCAAAGCCTCACGTACAACAAGCAGCACATCAGTTTGTAGTGCTTGTTGAAAAGAACACAGAAATATCCATCATTTAAACATATGGATTGTATTAAAACACTGAAAGTTATACTAAAGGGAATCAGGAATCTACTGATTCTGTCCAGCTCTGAATAAATTAACTTACATTTTTGGAGGCAAGGAAGCTCATGCCCTTTGCCACCTGGTAAGAAAAGCTCAGCAGATCTTCAACATCTAGAGCAAGTTCATCATCTTCCAACATAGAAAGGGTAACGTCCTGATCAGTGTAGGATCCTACACAATATAAAAAACAACCATGTCTGAACAGAGCAAGTGGAATTGTTTAGAAGCAGAGCTGTTTTAACATCAAACAAAAGAGTGACCTGAGTAAGCATCAGACTAGACTCATGTAAATAGCCCATGACCAAAAAGAGAAGAATAATCCTGATACTCCATTTAAGTATGGAGAAATACAAGATGCTGAATTTAGCATATCCTATCTCAAGCACATAACAATTCATGAGTTTCAGTTGTCCCCATGGACAAGAGAAAAGTATGCTAAAACTGAGAAAAGTCCATGAAGCCCCCTCTCTCTGCACTCCCACCAGCAAACAGAANGCACTTTTATGCCCCTGAGAGCTTGATGCACAAAGAAGTTGCAGAGAAGCAGCAGGGCACCCTGTGCTGCTGGTGGTCTCTGTGGACTCTCATGTTCCAAGGGCATAAGGCAATCTGAAGCATGTTATCCAGCACCCCACACTACATTTACTAGCTGGAGCTAAGAGCGTGTACGTACACAACGGCCTAAGAGGGCCGTGCACAGTCCTGGGTCAGTGCAGTACAGCTTGACTCTGAGATTAAGCTGTTAACTCTGCACTGCCAAAGCGATAGTTACTTCCCAGTCTCACAGCAGGGGGGTGTTACACTCATTACTGCTTTTCCCACCCAAGGCTATGGTGTCTGCTTGTATCAACAGAAGGCCTACAAAGAAAACAATGACCGGGAATGATGCCTAGTGAATCCTGGGGCTATTCTACAGGAAAATAGGAGGAGATTATATGTGCTAAACCCTGGATACCCTGAATAGTGAAGGTTGCAGGAGCCTGGCTTAAGCCATTAAAATCAGTAATATGATGTGCCTGCCTGTCAGGCCTGTTTTGAAGCTTTTGATAGATGAAAATAAACTAAAGGGAAGGAGGAAGGAGGGCCAGTAGGGGAACAAAGCAAGTGCAAGAACAAGTTTTAATGTGGACTTCTTCTGGAGCAGATTGAGAGACACATTTCTCACTGATAACACAGGGTCCCAGGATTATTTTATTTTCCTTAAATTCCCTAAGTTTGGTTTAGTGATTTATCCAAGGTGCACTGTACTATCTTGTGTCTGTATTAGTTATAATGTTTACATGTTAAATGACATTTTTCCAATAAAATATAAGAATAACCACAGGAAGATCACAATTATGCTGTGCTTAAGACTTGTATTCTTTATAAATCACTTTCTGTTATCCAATACCTCTCCTGTGAAACTCAGATAAATGTCTATTATGCTCAAGGTAGCCAACGATGATTCTCTGTGGGTCTCCAGGCTGATTTTATCTTTCCAGAAAATTAAAAACCAAGGCATATCCTGTGCACAATGTGATAGCTCCCCTGTTTAAGGCAGTATTCTGCATGAGAGAAGTAGCAAGAGTGGCGTTGTTTAAAACTCATGCAAATAGCTTTGCAGCTGTCTTCATACTACTCTTTAGTTTGTATTCTCCAGCAGTGCCATGGAGATCCGAGCGAGGACGAAAATAA
>VXBZ01001950.1:669539-716765 GCA_013399135.1 Heliornis fulica
AACTGCTCATTTTACTCACCAGACTTCACCGGTCGTTTTTTATCAGCTTTAGGTGGAACTGAATACGACACTCCTGGTTTCATGTCCATGTACTCATTGGCAACATCGCTGTTGAGGCAGCAGATGAAATTAAACACAGTTTAGTGAAAAAGACCTCAAAAGTCACCCAAACAAAAAGCCAAGGTTATGCCCACCTTCTGAATTCTCTACAAATGGCCAGTAGATTTGGAAAGTCATGGGTGTGTATAAAAGATGAGGAAAGGCCAGTACAGAAAGAGAGGTCTGTCAGTACATTTAATGATATATCTCAAAGTTTGGAGTTTGGCTCAGGTGAGCAAACAAAATCTTTCGTACATGTACTGTTTATACAGACTTCACTCTCTATAAATTAACATCCAGATGTTTCACAGGATCTGCTAGTTCTTCCTTCTTCTCCTTAGGCCAACTTCTACCAGAATATTCCAGCAACTTAAGTGGCAATTGAAATGCACAAGATAAGTGGTAAAAAGTGTTAAAATTCAAAGATTCCCGAGTTCTAAAGGGGATTCGTATGCATTTCGAGGAATCAGCCGAGGCTTGGGACAGCCATCTGCTACGTTTTTCAAGTTTAAGTTTGCTTCTTACTATATATAATTCAAATGTACAGGTTTTCATACTATATGGTTTATAAATATACTGTTAGGCACCTTTAGAAATGATGGATGTTCTTTGGCATGTTTCACTTCATTGCCATTAGAACTCATATACATAGTCTTTCCGTAGCCTGAAATTCTGTTTAGTTTATGAACAATAAATGCAGCCACAGAGCTAACATGGAAAGGAGTAATGAGATCACCAATAGCTTTAGTCACCACCACAAACATATCTGATGCATTTAGCAGCTGTAACTTTACAGTAAATACAACTACGGGAATCTGGTAAATATTCTGCAGTTAATACCTCAGTTTACAAACTGTGCTACAGCAGGGAGATGCCTGCGCTGAAAAGAGGGGACGCCTCCAAAGGCAAATCACAGTTCTGTGTTCATCACCTCAGTGGTCCCAACTGCACTGTGGTATGATCCATGCATTGCCACAGTTCAAACAGCTCCACCAGTATTATGTCTTGCTGGGACAGAGGACTTTACCACCTCTTAAGGGTCTGCTTCATTCTGCCTTGTTCTTACGGGTGTATGCTGGAGCACAGGAGGTTCCATGGGAACGTAAGGAAAAACCTTTTCACTGTGAGGGTGACAGAGCACTGGAACAGGCTGCCCAGAGAGGTTGTGGAGTCTCCTTCTCTGGAGACATTCCAGACCAATCTGGACATGTTCCTGTGTGACCTAATCTAGACGATCCTGCTCAGGCAGGAGGGTTGGATTAGGTGGTATTTCGAGGTCTGTCTTCTATCAGAAACAGTGTGTCCTGCAGGTCTAGGGAGGTGATTGTGCCCCTGTACTTGGCACTGGTGACGCCACCCCTCAAGTACTGTGCTCAGTTCTGGGCCCTTCCCTACAAGAAGGACATTGAGGTCCTGGAGCAGATCCAGAGGAAGGCAACGAGGCTGGTGAAGGGTCTGGAGAACAAACCTTATGAGGAGCAGCTGAGGGAGCTGAGAATGTTTAGTCTGGAGAAGAGGAGGCTGAGGGAAGACCTTATCACTGCCTATAATTTTCTGAAAGGAGACTGTAGAGAGGTGGGTGATGGTCTCTTCAGCCAAGTGACAGGTGATATGACCGGGGGAAATGGCCTTAAGTTGTGCCAGGGCAGGTTCAACTTGGATGTCAGGAAGAAATTCTTCACCAAAAGAGTTGTTGGGATGTGGAACAGGCTGCCCAGGGAGGTGGTTGAGTCCCCATCCCTGGGTGTATTTAACAGAGGGGTAGATGAGGTGCTCAGGGATATGGTTTAGGAGAGCTATAGGAACCCTTAACATTCTGCAATTCTTTAATTCCTATCTGCCAACGGAGAGCAATTGGCCCACTGGGGCAATAAACACAATAAAAATGGGCAGGTATTGGAACAGCCTCTAGGTTCTGGTAAGGTTCTCCCTCGCTTTGCCAAGGGAAGGAGTGAGCAGGAATCTGCTTGGAAATATACTGGGAAGTTGCTTTGGGTTGGTATCTAAAACAAAGCAGTTAAAAATATACAGATGAAGTAACTGGAAATGCACCCAAACAAAGCAGAAGAGGAATCTCAGAATCGTGACGGGCGCTGTGTGATCACCAAATCCAGTGAATTATCGGTGGCAGCGCGCCTCTGACACTGGGCTGATTTTGTGAGAAGTCATTTCTGAAGGCAGGAACTTCGGAGAGCTCAGAGTATTAACACCCCAAGACTGGGGGAATTGTCATTCGAGCTGCTAAATGAGCATTGCCAATGTTTAACAGGAGCGATAAACACAAATACATACAAGGATTGGAGCCAAGTTGTTGCATGAAATAACTACAGGAAATTTGATAGAGAACTGAGAGAGAGTGTATGCAATCAATCGTGCTCTGTTAGAATAAACCACCCACTGCACAAATCGGCTCTTTAATTAAATAGTTTCCTTGCTCAGCAAAGAATCTTCAAAGTCTGCTGCACGAAAGGGTTCTCCACATTTCTTATCCCGAATAAACTTCAATATCTCCTCCTTCACAATCTCCTAAAAACACCATTACGTTTCAGCAGGTCATACTTACGCCCCAGGCTCTGACTGGTGCAAAAGGTTCTCGTAAACTGCAGTTTCTGTGTGCTCTTCGTGTTTTGGACAAATAAATGAATCCCGTTTCCGTCTCAGAAAATTTAAAAGATCACCGTAACAGCAATACTCCGTAATGACCAGAGTGGGACCTGTAGACGTACGTGAGGTTCAGAGAGCAGGTGAGCACTGTTTTCAGAGCAGAAAACCCTACATAAAGACAGCATTCAGCTAAGGCTGGGCTATTAAAAATCACACTGCCTAGCCCTGTCTAGACTTGAGAAGTTATAGAAAAGTCTCCTGGCATCTTCCCTTTCACAGATCAGCAACTATTGTCCAGTTAAAGCTGTGTCGCTCCCAATTAATTTTCCCCTCCCATCACCTCAATAGCATCACATTGTACAAAAATTAAAACAAGTAAGTCTTTTTCTTCATGTGATAATGTGTCTGGCCAGACACATCTGTTTGATTTTGCTCACTTCCTGAAGGAAGTTATTTGTTCCAAATGTTAGAGTAATTCAAGCTTCAAACATTAATCCTTTTGATTCACTTCTGTTTACAGTAGAGCTTCACACTCCTTCAGTAATGTTTTGGAAATGATGTAGAGTGTTATATTCTGCAGTATAATAGGAAAAATCATTCAAACAGAACAGCCCGCTGCGGCTGAAAACTACATTGCACAAGGTCTTAGAATATTAAAATGAAATCGGAAAGGAGAATCAAGTCATCTCCAGCACGGATGTTTATAGATCAAATATATGTTTTCTGAGTGAATGACTCCAGCTATAGCCCTTGAATATGTAATCATGTCGCGTGTTATTCCAACTCTAAGGTTATTCTGTGCCACCATTTCCCAACCTCACTAGTTTGCTTCTATTTTTCTGCGGTTAAAAATTACAGCTTTCTAATAGCAAAAGCGGTGCTTGTGGTGGGATTTCCTTACAGGCACCACAGACACGCACTCAGACTAGTGAACCTACTCTGTCAACTGCTTAAACAAAACTGTTTCATATTCTTTTTGAATCATTAAATGTGAATGCTTTGCCTCCATTAAAACCTATGAATTTTTACAAGCTCATCTGCTTTGAAAATTGAAGCAAAAACTTGCAAGAACAAATATTTGTGTAAGAAGCAACTCTGTCCTTCACACTAAAAGGCACATAAATTAAGAATACAGGACTGTATCACTCTGCACAGACAGCTCAGCTCTATTGTGGATTTTACTATGTATGAAAACAAACTTATTAAGTTTCTATTAAATGTGAAACAATTAGGTTGCACAATTGTTTGGAAAGTTGGTTTTTTCCTCAACTACCTGCTCCTCAGAACTGGTAACATCCGCGGTGCCTTACCAGATACGTTCGCTTTAAACAGAAGGCTGTAAGACTATACAGGACAGGGCTGTTACCTTCACCTTGGATATTACCAAGGAACCAGCTCATGGATCTTCTCTCACTCATGAGAAACAGTGTGGTTAATGAAAAAAAACTTCTACCATACTTTTTGTCATCTCTCAATAAGAAAGCATACGATGGCTCATGTGAAAGGGAGCAACAGCAACCTGCCTTCTGCAGATGCAACAGTCTCAATATTGCTTTAGGATGAGCCCAGAAATCTAGATTGAGGAATTCACTGGTGACCACATAATGATCTGCAACTCGCCTCAGCAAGAAAATCATTTAAGATTTCTATACTTAGTGGCACTGGATTGTTCTACAAAAGATTTCTCCTTCTGGCAATAACAAAGGAACATAAATAATCGATAATCTGTTGATAATCCCACCTCCAATAGTGCAAGCTCCAAGCAGATTCACGATATTAATGTGGTTTCCAAGGTAACTCAGCACTTTAAGCTCTGACATCAAGGCTTCTCTTTCTGTTAAATGGGCGCTTGCTGCAAGGCAAAGCACAGTGTTCAGTACGTAACACACCAACCAGAAGAAGGCGGAGAAAAAAATTCCACGGTATATTACAGCAACTTACGTTTCAACATCTTTACTGCTACTGTCATAGCAGCGTCAGATTTAAATAGACCATAAGCGGTGGCTTCAACAACTTTTCCAAAAGCTCCAGCACCAAGGGTTTTACCTAATAAAGCAAAACAAGATACTCTGTGATGACTTGCAGCACTTCTTCCTAAAGGGTTCAACATTTTATTTTATGATATCAAGAAAGCTTTTGCAGGTAGGCCTGCTTGCTTTTTGTCCCGACGTAAATATGAACAATTGCCACTACATGCGTTATCGCGCAATGTCTTTTTGACAAAACCCTGCTGTACTTGACCAAAGTCAAGAGACCTGAAGGTTTCACCTTGCAGACAAAGTTAAATACATCCAAACTGACCAAAACTCAACCGGTTTCTAGGAAATTCCCACTTGTGATCATAAGGAAGTTGCGTTGGGTCTATGTAAACATAGTTGTTTCCATTTATTTCTTCGACAACTTTCCATTGAACTTCATATTTGGGTTTCTGGAAAGGAAAGAGAATGGCTGTCACTACTGAAGCCTCCACAGGCAGCTCACACACTCCTGACTCAGGCAGAGGGGCTTCTGATTTTACCTGCAGATATATGTACACCAGGATCATGACTACGATGCACATCAGTCCTGCAGCAACTCCAAATGCAATCAGTAAAGGGGTGAAGAGGGTATGTGTACGGATTTGTTCTGGAAAGAAACAGAGAAAATTCTCCTGAAATACCGAGCAAGGAAAGCTATGTTAAAAAGGTGCAGGTGAAAACCCTTCCTTGGTTCTTCCTTGTGAAACACAGTTTGGAGTTTTGACTTTCCCAGGTACATCGGAACAGCTTTCCCAAACAAGCTGTGGGGAACAGAGCTGGCACAGAAACCATCCTGATGGTCGCCTTAGGAGTCTCACCTTCATCAACTCAGGAAATGTGATACCAAGATCAATTAATGCCAGGGGTTTGCATGATCTCAGTCAAGTTTGGCTAAAGAAAGCAGCTTTTCTCTTTTCTCCCCCTACTGCCTCCCTGACCCAGTCCCAAGAATGACCTCTACAGCACAGTCTTTACAAGCAGAGGGAGTGCCGAGGGGTGAAGGAAAACCATTCCAGTAAAACCCATCTGCCCCAAATCTGGCTTATTTGTTTGTACATTGTATCTGGGTGTAACAGAGGAAAAAGCAGCAACAGAACATTTGATCTGACAAAGAAAAGCACAGATTTATAAATACATTTTGAGACATCTATGTCGTAGTGCTTTTCACCCTCCTCAAACCCACAAATCCTGCTACAAAACTCGTAAGTCCCTTTGCAGTATGATGTTGTTACTTGTTTTACAACAGCTGGGCCCTTAGGCTCCAGTCAACTTCAGGACCGCATTTTCCTGAGACATTGTAAAGCATTTAAAAAAAAATACAGTTTTCCCTTGAAAAAACCCGATGGCCTCAGTAGTCAAAACAGACAAAGATGGGAAAAGAACCAGGGAAGAGAGAAGGAAAGCCAGTGCAATACTGTAGGTGGTTTGCCCCTGTGCTGCACGGACAGAAGAAAACCATCTAACTGCTGCACTGCAGATCCTGATAGCACAACTTTCATTGAAAAACTAAAGCGATGCTCTGACAGGCCAAGATAGCACATAGCACATTATCATACACTCAGTCACAGTGCCATGAACTTTCTTAGAGCAAAGGTGGAACGCTTAAAATACAAACCCTCTTCCAAAGCAAGGTGCTGAACGGCACCCAGGTTTCATGGCCTCACTCCCTCCAGCCGTTACCTTTAATAGCGAAGTTGAAGAAGGCAGAGCTCCTGTCCCCATTGCTGGAGGCCTCGCAGCACACGGTGCCCGTGCTCCTGAACAGGCTGGCGTTAATGGTGCTCTCTACCAGGATTCGCTCAAATGACGGCACCGATGAGTTTGAGTAAGCGATTTTGACATCCATGGGGGATATTGTTGGTGAATCAAAACACCTGCACAAAACAATACTGACAGTTATCTGCCATGGATTGCTATTGGATTGGGTGACAGGTCCTGCTGCTGAGGCAGTCGCTGCCAGATCGTCAGACTACTAAACAACACGGACCTACAGAGGGGTTCAGCTAAAGATCTTATCCTCAAAACAGTGTCTCAGCGTCTTCTATGTACTGTGTAAATTGGATACATACATCAAGTCTGACCCAACTGGGCATCATGATGTCTTTGTGTTGGCCCTTGGCTAGAGATACCTAGGGGTCTGTAAATCCTCTATGGGTTTTGTACTGTTCAGCCTGCATCTCCAACTTCAGCCTCAATCAGCTGTGGTGTATCATCTACTCCTGAAAACTCTCCCCAAATATCATTTTATTACAGCACACACACAAAAAAAAATCCATGACATACCTCTAACATCATCAAACTTATGTGCAGCCAGAAAACAGCCAGTTCTGCTTTCTCAAGGTACTACCTCTCTCTCATATGTCAGAAGTTTAGTACACAAGCACACAGATAAGATTAAAGAAAGTGGTATTTAAAAGAATTTGTTGGCATAAAATAAATTACGCAGGTGGGAGACCCATGACTTGCTAGTACAAGATCTACAACCACGTTGGAAGTTGACCAAAACCTTAAAGCACGCTTCATGAAAGCCCACTTCACCGTGAAACCCTACGGACTCTTTAGAAATGCGGTAACTAGGCATCAGGTTTTATTCGTAGCAACTCTGGAATTGTTTACTTGTCATAAGCTTCATGTGACTAGAAATATAATTACGTTATGTCTTGAAAAATCATATCATTATACACTAAAACAAAAGATAACAGCCATGGTCACAAGTGATTCCATGACTGTCATTCTGTGTAATTGCCTTCAGAACGCGTGTCATTCAGAGCCAAACCGATACAAACCTTGGCAAGCTTTGCAGTGCAGAGAAAGTCTGGAGTTTACTTTTCCATGGCAGAAAAAGGTGGTTACTCCCATTTAAAGGACAGAATACAAAGGAGAATAACGAAAGGTCCCCCTGCCTTCCCCTCAAACCACTGCCAATAACACAATGTCGATAACAATGAAAACAGTGATGCAACATTTTAACTTAACTGTTGCTGAGTTATGTCCTTAATTTTTCATGGCAACTGGGTGTGTTGCATCTAGATTAACCTTTGGAGACTCCACTTTATTTAACTCACCTCTGCTCAGTTCCTGGGCTAAAATACCAGTATATGGTGGGGGCTGGGAATCCAGCTGCTACACACTGGAGAACACCATTGCTAAGTATATCCAGAGTGAGAATCTCTGGTTTTGCTGCAATAAACAAAAATGAGAGTCACATGTTAGGGAAACAGAGAATTTGCCTCGTTGATTGCTCTTCACCGTAGAAACTTGTGTGCATCATTGAGTCTGACCTGGTGTCCCACAAGCAGTGACCATCTGTGAAAATATCAGCCCTTACTATGAACAGTCAGATGGATTTCAGAAAATCTCAGAATCACTGGTCTGGGTTCAAATGGACCCCAAGGATCATCGAGTTCCAACCCCCCTGCTGCAGGCAAGGCCACCAACCTCCAGGCCTGCATCTACACAAGGTTGCCCGGGACCCCATTCAACCTGGCCTTGAACACCTCCAGGGTTGGGGCATCCACCACCTCTCTGGGCAGCCTGTTCCAACAACTCACCACTCTTTCTGCAAAGAGCCTCCCCTTGATATCCAACCTAAATCTTTCCTCCTCCAGCTTCAATCCATTCCTCTTTGTCCTACCACTCTCTGCCCTTGCGAAAATCCAATTTCCCTCCTGTCTATATGCTCCCTTTAATTACTGGAAGGCTGCAATGAGGTCTCCCCTGCAGTCTTCTCCAGGCTGAACAAGCCCAGATCCCTCAGCCTGTCCTCACAGGGGAGGTGCTCCAGCCCCCTGATCATCTTTGTGGCCTCCTCTGAACCCTCTCCAACAGCTCCACCTCTCTCTTGAATTGAGGAACCTAGATCCAGATGCAGTGCTCCAGACAGGACCTCACAAGGGCTGAACAGAGAGGGACAATCCCCTCCCTGCTCCTGTTGGCCACCCCTCTTTTGCTGGAGCCCAGGAGAGCATTGGCCTTCTGAGCTGCAAGAGCGCACTGCTGGCTCATGGTCAGTATCTCATGCAGTAACCTTACCTCCTTACCTCCACAGAGTATTTGGTCTGATGAAAGGTCCTAAACCACCAAAGTCCAGAGCTTAAACAACTCAAAGCATTGTGTGCAGTTCCCACTCCTGCACGCCGTGACCTTACCCACTGTAAACAGCAGTTTCTTCACAGTTACAAGCACACTAAATCTGTCAAACCACATCTCTCTTACATCTGCCCTTTGGATTAAATATTACCACCGCAGCCAGGAAAGGAACTGACAGCACAGATAGACAGAGTCCCCGCAGAGGACACACATCCCTCTAACACACCACGACGGAAATGCCCGACTGCCAGACGCTGCGCATAGGGGAAGAGAACAGTTGGCAGGATGTAGTAGCCTTCCAAATAATAATCCATGATTGCTTTGGTAGTTTAGAAAGCAAGCTGGCTAGCTGATTCCTCCTGCCCTGTCCTGCATCAGAGCTGGTCCTGCACTCAGTGCAGGAGCTGCTGTTCTAAGCACGGCAGGAAACCAGAGTGATCAGATGACCTTTACAGCCACTAGTGCAACATCATAGGCTTCAGCCAAGGGTACCGCCAACACAGAAAGATGTTTTTCTTGGAGAAACTTGCATTAGAGGCTTTTTTTTCCAATAACTAGCCTAGCTTCCTTGCAACATCACCCCTAAAACAAGGTTAATGGGAAGTGAACCAGACTATATTCCAACGAAGCTGCTCACCTCAGATGTACAAGAGTGCATTATCAGTTAATAGAACTTCACAGAAACGTAAGACAAACTTCTAATATCCTAGAAAGGTGTGAAACTCTATAAACTACAGTGGGAACGTGCGGATTTATTTCACACAAAATCCACGCAGAGAGACTGCACAGCATTAGGGTTTTACTGACTGTTCTCCTTGCTGATTAAATTAGAGGCAATAAAGCACGTGTATACTCTCAATCACATAGTCTCTCCTCATGACTCATGTTACAGGAACCAAATGTTCTTCCATTCCTAAATCCGCATGTTGTGCTTCATGCAAGTACCAAGAACCAAACACTGGCGCAAAATGCTGAGATGAATTTTCAGCATTACTCATTTGGTGAGGAACCTTGTGGTAGCACACAGCATCTCCCCAGCCTCAGCGTTCACGGAATACACATAATCCACATTTCCAAAACTCCTATCAAAATGGTTGGATTGTGAAAGTGTTAAGTAGCTAATTTACTACCAGTGTGTAAGCGATTCGTTTAAGTACATGCTGTGTTTTAGGCAATGTTACAACACACTGAAGCTCATAAAGTGAGAGAAATAAAAAGTCATGTATACGAAGAAAATGAACATTAAGCCCTGGAAAAAAATATTGTGTCAGACTTGCATCTAACACTGAGTGAGATGAACCAAAATGGCCACATTGGTCAGGCTTTTTCTGCTGTAAAAAACTAGTGCAATAAAAGCCTGTCTGCGTGGCTGTAAATCCACGTAGACTTATCCTGCAGCAGCAGCGGGAGAGGTATGGCCACACAGGGTGTGGGGTCTGTCCCAGGTGTTGTGGAAAGCCAAGCTGCTGTGGCTCCTAAGAAATCTGATGTGAGAGCAGACCTGAGAGCAGCTCTACTCACAGCCTCCCTGGGGAAGTGGTCTGATGTGGCGATTAGCATGATCAGCCTCTCTCCATCAGCACATAGCGCTCCCAAGACTCCCTGGCTCACAGGAACGAAGGGATGCGTCCCCACACCAGCTCCATACCCACAGGGGTGGAGTGGATGGTACCATCTTCATTCTGGGCTGTCTATCTCAGCACCTACACCCTCTTTGTCAGTCAGAGCTTCTTCCTCATCCACCATCGTGGGTGCTCCAGGGGATGCTGGAGGAAAGATCAACTGGCTTTGCAAACAGATGCCAACCTGCCACCGTGCATCTCCTCATGCTAGTCTTTACTACTTTCACTGCCTAATTACCCCTGGTATCAAACACACTTAATGACCAGACTTTGCTTACTGTTTCTGCTTAACCCTTTAGATATCTAACATTTCCTTACATTGCTGGGCACACATGCATATTGTCTTCCATCACCAGCCATTAGATGTCTTAAAACTTCTAATTTCACTAACTTTATTCACTGCTTTTCAGGTTTTACTCATGTTGATTCTGAATGTAGCAAAAAGGATTTAGTCTATTTAAGAGGAGGCCACTCTCCTATTTTATCTCAATGCTCTCTATAACAATGTCACACATTTCATTGCTTTCTATTACCTATTTCCTTTTCTTCATCATTAACAAAGTACATGTCTAAAAAGTTACAATTAATAGGTAGTCTGTCACTGCAGTAAAAGAAAGAGGGCTTTCCTCCTGGAACCATGCTTTCTGAATCAGAATGAAGCTTTTTATACTATCGTGGTGACTCCTCATTTGTTCTCTCCATGTTCCAATGGCAGGAACACCTCTGAGCTTGATCTGGAGTACTGTGACCAGTTTTCTCTTTGTAGCATCACAGCCTCAACTGCATAGGCAGTATTCTGTTGACTGTAATTAAGCCCAGATATTATTTTGCACTAAACTCAGGCACTAGTTGGAAGATTCTTCCACTAATTGCTCAATGTACCTTGCCACTCTGGAGATTTCTACAATTTCTTTAATTGTAACTCAGTTCAGTATGATGCTTGTCAAGTCGTAATTTTCTTTTTGGCTCTTGATTTCAGAGCTCCTTTCCTTACTTTATGTCACATTCACTATGACTGCCTACAATTTTTTTTTAAGCAATTTAGCATTGTTTCAGATTAGCATATGCAATTACTAAATGTGTTTTAAATCCAAGGCAAGTATTTCTGCACAGGTATTTTCAGCAAATGCTTCAGCATCAATTTGTGTTTACGTGAAGACATTCTCCTGATTATGAATCCTGCTTTACCTGTTTGATTACTTTCTGCTGATTACTTGCCCAAGCCAGATTGGTAAACACCACGAGCTCCATGCCAGCGAAATCCCCGATGACAACAATGCCAGGTCAGGACACACCATTAGATCAGGGTCTGACCCACCCACATCTGACTCACCTTTGGCAGTTACTCTGCTATGTCAAATAATAGTTTGTTGCCGTGCACTTTGTCTTTCATACCTAAACGATGAGCATTTTACAAGCCACTGACACCGGGTTATTTTGCCTAAAAACAAACCCCTCTAAGGATCGATATATTTAATCTCCTTGTTTCAAAACAGACTAACAAAAAATATTTGCAGGACCTTAGCCGAATCGGATGAAATATTTTACAAACAGCTGACTGTAGTCACATGGTCTCTAGACCTTGTTCTTGTGGGAGACTTCAACTTACCAGATATCTGCTGGAAAAACAACATGGCAGAGAGAAAGCAGTCCAGGAGGTTCCTGGAGTGCGTGGAGGATAACTTCCTGACGCAGCTGGTAAGTGAGCCAACCAGAAGAAGTGCTCTGCTGGACCTGCTCTTCACCAACAGAGAAGGCCTAGTGGGCAATGTGGTGGTCAGAGACTGTCTTAGGCACAGTGATCATGAAATGATAAGAGTTTTCGATTCTTAGTGAGGTAAAGAGGCAGGGGGGCAGCAAAATTGCGACTCTAAATTTCAGAAGAGCAGATTTTGGTTTGTTTAAGAGTTTGTCTCCTGTCAGGGAGACAGTCCTGAAGGGTAAGGGAGTCCATGAAGGCTGGAAGTTATTTAAGAGTGAGGTCCTCAAGGCGCAGGAGCGGGTTGTCCCCCTGTGCTGCAAGTCGATCAGGCAGGGGAGAAGACCGGCCTGGCTGAGCAGAGAACTTTGGCTGGAACTCAGGAAGAAAAGGAGAACCTACCACCTTTGGAAGAAGGGGCAGGTTACCCAGGAAGTTTCTGAATGGTTCCTCCAGTTTCCTTGGGGTTTAATTTTCCTCAAGCTTGGCCTTTAGCATCTGCCAATATTTGTCTGCTGAGAGCATGAAATGCTCTAACAGGATGGCTCTGCTAAGCAGGACGGGGTTCTTGAAGGAAGGTTCCACTGAAGTCATTTTGAAATTTAACTTTTTGCTGTGTGGAACTGAGACCAATGTGGGTTTTTCCTGGCATTTCCCAAGGGCAACCGCACACATATTTGTAAAGCTATGCAGATTCCTCTAAATCTATATTATGGATCTATATTATTATACAGACGTGTTCTATATTATTAAACAGAAGTATTTAGATGCAAAAAGGCACACATGAATAATTCTCCTGACAAGCTTTCATACTCTGCATCCAACTCAAACAAATTAAAGACAATTAATAGCTTAACTTGGCTGCCAAAAATGCAAATTATAATCCCTGTATATGCTGCTCCACCTTAAATGGTCAAATGTTTATGGTACAAGCTTATTTTTGAAGTCATCTTTCCTGGTACTACAGGGGTTTTTTTCTGTATAAATTATCTATCTGCTCTTTGGTAACCTCTGGAATACTTTTGCTAGAATGGAAGATCCCGCTGGATAGTAGGTGGATTTGTGTACGTACTCTGCACTTTTATATCTTGACATTTAACTAGTTTTCCAGAATGTGCTTCACTTCAGAAAGCCTCTCATATGCTGAACCACACTGTGACATCTTGTGCATACATTATGTTGTATAAAATACAATGACTGTGATAATGAAATATTTCAGACTGTTCACTTTACTTACTTTTCACGTAGACATTAAATGTTACAGAGGAGCTGGCATCAGAATTGGACACAAAAAATGTGTAAATGCCTCCTTCTGTTCCTTTTAATCGGGTAAGGTGAAGTTCACTTGTGTAACTGTAAAAAAAAAAATAAAAGAAGCGTTACTAATGCTCACGACTTGCGTCGAACAGGCAATTCCTGCATGGAAGCTAAGGAGTAAATTCTTAGCACGTGTCATCTTCTGCAGACACCATCCATGCTGACACCCTTATCTTGCATTGCAACTGCCTCTGCACTATGTCATCCAAAAGTTTTTCCACTTCCAACACCCAGATGTGTGCCCAGCTCAGGGCTTGGACCCCATGCACACACCAGTGCCTGCTCCTGTACTTGCTGAGGAAGGAACCCAGAGAGATGCACAACCCAACCGCACACACTAGGTGCTACACTGGATGTTTGGAGGCCCAGGAGAGAACAGCACACAGCAGAGACAAAAGCATACGCGTTTGTCTGCAGCGCTGGGCTCTGCTGTGGTGGTGGAGGGGGTCTCTGCACGCAAACAACTTTACATGTTTATTTTTGCCTACTGGGCAGAGGAGGCATATTATGGGTGACTTGTGAGTTTGTGGGCCACTAGTCCACAAGAGGTGCTGTTAGCTCCATGCTGCTCCCGATCCAGGTCAGCAGACTCTGCAGCAATTACTGTGGTAAGCCACATGGGCTACAAGATCTTTTATAATCACAATTTTCTCACCATCTCCACTTTAGTCTTCTCAGAGCAGACTCCAGTTTGCTATTCCAAAGTGAAATCGATACCACTTACAATCGTTCATATTACCTGTTATTGCCCACGGTCTTGAACTTGACGTAATGGTCAGATGAATTCTGCAAATTTTCGTTCATGTACATCCAGACCTCTTCCCTCGGTTTTGGATACGCCTCATATTCAACCGTTAAGTTCCCATTCTGTCCTGCATTTATATCTATTGTGGTATTCATTGTTGCAAACAAACGGACAAATCCTTTAGCTGATGGCCATAAGAGGAGAAGAAAAACAATTTTCAGAGCTATTTAGAAGATCGACAGCACTCTAACCACATTTATACTACTTCAAGACCTAGTGATCAAACATCAACTGTGAAACAGGAAACCTTATCTACAAAACAGAACTTGAACCCTCACCTGCCAAAACCAAGGCCATGAGCTATATATAGCAACAAGGCACAGGACTTAAAGCAGCCTTGAGTGCCTTAACAGAAAAATTCCATCTTCTTGTGATAAATAGCCTAAAAACCAGAGTCGCTAAGTGTATGGTACAAGAGAAAAACTAATGAAAAAGCAAGATAAACTGATGTTTTATGACAATATACTGGATTATTTAAGATTTCTTTGTCATGTGTAATTAAGAATGACATTACAAATGAAGCTATTAAAAACTGTAATTAGAGAAAAATGTGCTAAGTCCACAGGCCGGGATACCAATTGTCTTAAACCAAGGCATTTCTGTTCATCTACTGCTGGGTCATAATCTTTTATTTGGCAGGTCCCATTTATCACTGTTCAGTTCTGTTCCAAAACATCCTGTGGAGCGGCATCCTTAGTGCAGTGGTTTTAATTTCATTAATAAACTCATCAGCTTCAGGATTATTCACTTTGAAAAAGCAATTTTTTTTTTCAGTCCCATTACAGAAATTCATACGGGAATTATCGTTTGACAGGCAGATTGCAATTACGGGGAAACACATTTGCTGAGAGAGCTTGAATTTAGATGGAAAGTCAATCTCACATCCCTGCTTCTTCCCACTTTCTAGTAATCAAACTGCTGTGGCCAGCTGGGCACCTGAGCTGGGGAAAACCAGAGCCAGCAGAGCTTGGGGAAAGCATATGGAGCTGCCAGAGCACTTGACAAGATGCTTCAGAGAAGAAAGGATGAAGTAAACTCACAGCAGGCAGGTGTGCTCTAAAATGCTCTCCGTCATTAGGAAAGAGAGAAAGGTTTGAAATCTGGGAAATGAAGAATTTTTAGTTCCTGTGCAGGGCTTTTTCTTCTCTTCTTTTCTGCTCTTCTTTAACACAGGATTCCCTGTGCAACCTAGATTCAAAATCGGACCTAAGAGCCTGCAAGTCAAATTTCATGATTGTGCTATCAGCCCCTGAAGCAGTTCTAGAAACTCTTTCGGACTAGATAAATCGGCTGAAAAAAAAAAAAAAATTAGGAACTTTACCAAAAATACCCAGTTCTTGGAAACATTTTTGGCTAATCTTAAAGTCACAACAATTTAGAAAGTAGTACAAGCTCAGGATGTCCCCAGTACATGCCACACACCACTTCCTAGGACCCTGGGAGCTGGCACAGTTCAGACAGATATAGTCAGTTTGGCAATGAATATTAAAGAGCATCCAGGAAATTAAAATACCTTTTAAGTCAAATTAGAGAGTGGGGAGAGAAAAGTATCTTGAAAAGGAAAGATTCTGGCTTTTCTATGGTATGTTTAACTCAATGCAAACTTTGCATTTTACTAAGTACAAACTTGTTACTTAATTTTGTACTTTTTATAATGCTGTGCTTTTCTTTAGTCCCCAGACTTTCCGAAGTCAATCCTCTTTAAAGCCACATTTGCATACATACTAGGCCTAAGAATTTCTGTAGTTAAGAACTTCCCTCCTGTGATAATAAAAGCTTTCCTATTGTTCCCCACAGGTACAGGAATTTCTTTCATACTTCACACCATTTCATTCTTTTTTACATATTAATTTAGCCCCAGCTGTAAATAAAAATGAGGAAAAATGCCAACACTATGAGCCCTACACCCTCGAATGGCAGAGCAAAGTTCAGTCAGGGCACTCAAACCTCTGCTGAAGATCTGACCCACATAGGTCAAATACTTCTATTTTCTTTAAGTTACCAGGAAAAAAAAAAAAAAAAAAAAAGAAATGTTACTTGGGTGTCTGCGCAACAGAAAAACAGATTTGAAAAGGAAAAAGGATCCAAGGCTGCACTTCCCTCAGTTACTGCACCCTTGAATGGTGAGGAACTGAAACAATTCTAGCCAGATATGCAGACTTTTTCAGAATGATCTTAACTGAGTATACAGAATCACAGACTGGTCTGGGTTGGAAGGGACCTCAAGGATCACCGAGTTCCAACTTCCCTGCTGCAGGCAGGGCCACCAATCTCCAGGCCTGCATCCAGACAAGGTTGCCCAGGGCACCATCCAATATGGCCTTGAACACCTCCGGGGTTGAGGCATCCACAATGTCTCTGGGCAGACCCTTCCAGCAGCACACAACTCTTTCTGTGAAGAATGGAATCTTTCCCTGATATCACAGAATCACAGAATGTCAGAAGCTGGAAGGGACCTCGAAATATCCAGTCCAACCCCCCTGCCTGAGCAGGATCACCTAGATTAGATCACACAGGAACGTGTCCAGATTGGTCTTGAATGTCTCCAGAGAAGGGGACTCCACAACCTCTCTGGGCAGCCCGTTCCAGGGCTCCGTCACCCTCACAGGGAAAAAGTTTTTCCTTATGTTCACATGGAACTTCCTATGTTCCAGCTTGGACCCATTGCCCCTTGTCCTATCACTGGCCATCACTGAGAAGAGCCTGGTTCCATCCTCCTAACACTCATCCTTAACATATTTATAAACATTAATCACAACTAACCCTGATATCTTTCCCTGATATCTAACCTAAACCTTCTCTCTATCTGGCTTCAATCCATTCCCTTTTGTCCTACTGCTCTCTATCTTTATGAAAATCCAATTTCCCTCCTGTCTATACGCTCCCTTTAAGTACTGGAAGGCTGCAGTGAGATCCCCTTGCAGCCTTCTCTTCTCCAGGCTGAACAAGCTCCAGCTCCCTCAGCCTGTCCTCATATGGGAGGTGCTCCAGCCTCCTGATCATCTTTGTGGCCTCCTCTGAACCCTCCCCAACAGCTCCACATCTCTTTTGAATTGGGGCCCCAGATCTGGATGCAGTGCTCCAGATGGGGCCTCACAAGGGCTGAATAGAGAGGGACAATCCCCTCCCTGTCCCTGCTGGCCACCCCCCTCTTTTGCTGGAGCCCAGGAGACCATTGGCCTTCTGAGCTGCAAGAGCACACTGCTGGCTCATGGTCAGTTTCTCATCCACCAGGACCCCCATGTCCTTCTCAGCACGGCTACTCTCAAGGAAATGTGTCCTTAACTGATTTATCAAATTAGCAGGTTTTCAGCAGCTTTGGCTGCCCAAGTTAATATATAGCAGACGCATTCAGAAGAGGAAGCAAGAGGAGGAAGGGAGTTTGCTCACTGTTAAGGGACACAGTCCAAAACCCACGGAAAGGATGGACAGTGAGTTTACCACAGGGATGAGCTCTGGAACAATTTCATGATGTCTATGTACACAGAAATGTTCCTTGTGGCATTATTTTAAATAGAGGTACATATACATACATATATATAGCTTCTACCAGAAAAGACTGACATGCTGATGTCAGCAAAATATCCTTCTGGAAGGGAGGTATTAAAGACATTTTGTGCTTGTGCTGCCAAATTACTTATGCACTGGGACAGTACTATCATAAGGTAAATTACTTGCTTCATTAAGACTAGATTAAATTTAAAATTAAACCAGGAAGGATGAGACAAACAAGAGAGATGGAAACACTGCTGGATGGTTGTTCTAACATCACATTCCAATAACATGCAAAAAGGGTTATAGAAATTAAAGTAGTCATGCACACCACAACACTACCTCAGCCATCCCATATGGTACCAGTCAGCAATCATCTTTTAATAAAGCAACTTTACACACTGAGGTCTGGGGGGAAGGAGAGAAATGGAAGGGAAAGTTCCACCAGTGCTCCCACTATCCACCTCCCGCTCTTAGAAACAGTAAGATTTCTGTCAGAACTATTTACCTAGTGCTTTCAAGGTTACCGTGGCATTGGTTTTTCCAAAAGGGTTTTCTGCTTGGCATGTGAATTCTCCAGAATCATTAACTCCCACTGAACGGATGTTCAATGTTAATTTCCCTTCGTATCCATAATCACCCAAATTTCTGCTTTTGCTTGTAACAATCTGTCGGTAAAAAACAATTAACATCTAAAACACTGTGTATGCAGTGTCTTTCCTAGATAAATTAAAAATAGAAGTAATTATAACTTTGCTATATTAATATTCATAACTTTAAACCGGAATAATAAGCCAGTACGACAAACCTGTCACTAGGATCTCTCCATGCAAAACAAGTGTGTGATCAGCTGTCTTGGGGAGACAATGTCCTCTCCAAAGTCCTATTCCCTCTCCTTATCCTCTTGGTTTTTTTCTTTTCCTCATACTCCACTGTAAGGCATCATTTCACTCCTCAGGCAAGAACGTGTATGTGTGTCTGTGTGTGTGTTCACCTGCCCCAAGAGAGCCAAACGGCAGAGACCATTCCAAACCACTGAGCTGCAACTCTAATGTCTTCCAGTATTTCAATCACATGGAGAAAAGGGTGTCAATCCCAAGGTCAGACCCAGCTCTCTTGGGATAAATCTCTAACGCTGATGAAGTTGAGGAACTCACAGAAGGTTTTATTTACACTAACAATGCCTCTAGCTGTAGGGCTTGATGCAAAATGATAGCTGTGTCTTACATTTCATAATGCCTAGAAGCTGCAGCTTCTGCAAACAGCCAGTGCAGCTCTGAAATGTGATTCACCACTCAAGTGGTGCCTAAAAATCACTGGACTCTCCAATCAATGGTTGCAATACTTCCCAGTCAATCGCAAGAGAGCTGAAAGTGATGGAGCTTCATTTTAAACTGGGTTGCTCGATGCACCAACTCCAGGGCATCTCCTCATTGCAGACATGCTTCAGAGAATAGAATCATCGAATGCGTTAGATTGGAAGGGACCTTTAAAGGCCATCTAGTCCAACCCCCTGCAGTAAGCAGGGACATCTTCACTAGAGCAGGTTGCTCAGAGCCCCATCAAGCCTGACCTTGAATATCTCATGGGATGGGGTCTCCACCACCTCTCTGGGCAACCTGTTCCACCAATCTACCACCCTCATATTGAAGAATTTTTTTCTAATATCCAAACTAAATCTCCCCTATAACGCTATAACATCCCCCCAGAGCCTTCTCTTCTCCAGGCTGAACAAGCTCAACTCTCAGCCTATCCTCACAGGAGAAGTGCTTCAGCCCTTGGATTATTTTTGTGGCCTTCTCTGGATGCATTCCAACAGGTCCATGTCCTTCCTGTGCTGATGGCTCCAGAGCTGGATCCAGTATTCCAGGTGAGGTCTCACCAGAGCAGAGGGGCAGAATCACCTCTCCTGATATGTTGGTGGCATGTTTTACACAGCATCCTTCCTTTGGAACCCATTCTGCTTCTCAGTCCATTGCCATCCAGATTTAGTAATCTCACAGGCAACTGGAAACTTCCTTCTCTTTGCAAAGCACTGTCATGACTCTGTGTCTACATACATGTGCTAAATAAACTACAGGAACTAAAGAAAAAATAAATGCTCTGAGGTGTTGACTTTAGTGCCTGTAGCAATGTTTGATGCGACTGGAAAGACTGGTAAATTTACACTGAATAATCAAAATGCAGACCTGGACTTGTTACGATTTTCTAGCAGTGATTTCAAATATTGGAGGGGCAGAGAAGTCCTAGAAAACTCAATACAGTTTTGGTTCTCCCCAAGCTATAATAAACACAAACAGCAGTTTGTTTTGTGTGGATGTGCTTGCTAATACCAAGTCTCCTGATTTTCAAAAGTGGTAGTAACTGCAGTCTTACAGGGAATGTTTTTTAGGTTTTGTGGGCTTTTTCCATTGACCTGTTCAGGATAAAACATAATTCTGCCTCTATCTAAACATTAAATTTGTTAATTTTGTTTCAGTTCAAAAATTAATTCGACAGTCAATATTTATAGTATGGTATCCCTTGATATTCAACAGAAAAGCCAGAAAGGTCAAATTTATTTGTTTCAAAATACTGTCCTTACAGCTTTTACTCAAAAAATGAAAAGTGATAAAGCACAAGAACTTCAGGGAATACCCTGATTTCATCACACTGTAACAAAGAAAAGGGGAGGGAACAAGAGAAGAAATTAAGTTCTCAGATGAAAGACTTGCAGTTGACCTTGGCATAGGACCAAAAGCCCCATCTGCACGTCCCATGCAACCTTCATGTCATTTAGACCTCCTCAACCCCTGGAGCTGAGAGTTGGGATTTCTGGACTGTGCTTAGCGAGAGTAGCTCTGCCAGAGTGGGCAGATTAGCTTAGCATGGCATCCCCAGCCCAAGGGAACAGGCTTCCTGTTCACTACTGGCCCGGGGAGTGATTTTTCCAAACATCACAGAAATCTTTTTTACCATATACACGTGGACTGTGAATTATGTATTCTGGTCACTCCTGTTAGCAGTAAAAAAACAGCTGATTAGCACAGGAGTGTTTATTGCAGGAGTTACTAACAGCTCTTTACAACTACATTTGAATTTCAGGATATACTCAGAAGACCAAGAAGCATCCTTAAAACCCATCAGTGCCTGACAAACATTTCAAAGGCAGAGCTGGCCACATGCTGAAAGACCAGGGGAGGGGATCTCTCCACCCCGCATCCTCAGATGCAAGTAAAAACCCTCCCGGTGAACTCAACCTGACAATAATTTGATTTGGTGACGCCAGCAAGTAACTTCATTGATCACAACAGATAGAAGCCAGTTCACCGATTCATTTTTCAGAATTTTCCCCGTTAGTGAGGGTGCACCGTGTAATTTAAATGAATTAATCATTCCTGCAAATGCTCACTACTATTCCTGTCACATACAATCCCATGCTAATTAGCAGGTATTTTACTGTTAATGATAACGACTAGAATATGTAATTTGCAGTCCATGTGTTGATATTTGCAGCTCCCATTGATTGCAGTGTGATGTGTAGGCACTCCGTGCTTCCGTATTTAGGCAGCCCAACAGAGGTCACCTGAACTTCACATTGAAGAACCTCACTTTAATTTCTTCTTGGGAAGAGAAGCTCTTGCAGATGCTTTCCCCTCCAGCTGTCAGCAGGGGCATGGGACGGCTGTTGCTGGCCCCCCACCAGCTTGTGGGATGTGGGGGCCTTTGGAAATGCAGCAAACCCAAACCAATCCAGTGCCAGGTGTCTGAGACAAGCATGTGAACCTCTACAGAGAGCTTTTGCACTGTGGATACATGCTACAATTAAAGGAACTCACCCCGCTTTTGTGAGAAATCCAACTGGCTTGTACACTGCTATCCACGTCCATGATTGTGCATGTAACTTCAAACTCTTCCCCCTCTTTGAGAAGTTCATAGCTTTTGGATAAGGTGATGATGGGAAGAGTTTTGTGAACTGGAAAACAATTTAAAAGTGCATTACTTTTCATTAGCTTCAGAGCTTCCAAAGGGGGATAAAAATCAACAGTCATTAACTTTCCAATAAAATTTCAGGCCTCCGAGAGGTATTGAAATTTCTTTAACATATTACACGGTTGTTCCTTCACAACAAGCACATTTCTGCTTCAATCTCCCCTCAAATTACTCTTAAAGTTAGATAATACTTGCTGGAGCGTAGTAACCTGTGTGAAAAACTTGAGCGATGTTGAATCGTCAATGAGACGATTCATTTCATGACAGAGATTAAGGAGTTGTACTCTGGAACTGAAAACCCAGTGAGCATCAGCCACTGAAAAACCTCAGCCTAGCATTAAATGAAACTGTTAATTACAAATGGCTAGAGCTGACATGAAGCAGTGTCCAACAGGTCCCAGAAAAGCCCCCAATGGGCAGCCTGGGAAGGACAGACAGGTACAGGTCAAGAACTTTAGCACGTGGAAAGAAACAAAACCTCAGCTTGCGGTGAGGGTTCACAGAAGTGGCTGGACCAAAAAACATTAGATCATCCCCCAAAAGGTAAGCGGTAACAAGCAGCCATAGGTTAGCTGTACCCCTGTTCTGCTTCAGGGTGTCTTTTGTCAACAATATTCACAGAACCACAGAACATTAGGTAGGAGTTGGAAGGGACCTTGAAGATCATCTAGTCCAACCCCCCTGCCTGAGCAGAATCACCTAGATTAAACAACACAGGAACGTGTCCAGATTGGTCTTGAATGTCTCCAGAGAAGGAGATTCCACAGCCTCTCCGGGCAGCCTGTTCCAGTGCTCTGTCACCCTCATATTTGAGGATTATGTATCTCATCTCTCCAGAAAAGCTATTTAGCTCTTCCTCTCTTCCCTCCACAGTTTCGTTTTCTGTTTTCTTCATCCTTTCTCCAAATTTTGCTCATTTATAAGATCCAGTGAATGGGATTTTACACAGGAAGACTCACTTTCAAACCACGAATACAACAAATATCAGATAAGGCTTTCCAGACTCTCTTCCTGCCTCTGACACCGGCTTTGTAGTTGTCCTGGGTAAATCACATGAAACTTAGGAAAATGACACACTTTTCAGTCATTCACACCTCAACAATAGTATTTTCCTCATGCTGCTGTAAATGGCTAAAAACAAGAACAAAGTAACATGTTTTTTCTCTTCAGACAGAAAGGCTGACATAAAAATCCCCCTGGCACATGGCAGTACCCAAGAGACAGGAGGAAGTTGGTGCAGAAGACGACTGTGTTCTCACCCACCAGCAACATTTACTTACATCCGAAAATAAAAAAAGAAAAGCCGTAAGGCCGTGAAGCCCCTCATTGTCTCCTTCTTTGGAGACATTCAAGACCAATCTGGACATGTTCCTGTGTGATCTTCTCCACATGATCCTGCTCATGCAGGGAGGTTGGACTGGATGGTCTTTTGAGGTCCCTTCCAGCTCCTAATACTCTGTGATACCGTGATTGTTTTGAGAAGGGCTGGACCATAAATGGTCTGCGTGATAACAAAGCAGAGCTGGTGCACATCTGAGCACACCTGCACAGCTCCCTGCTTCATGGATGGCTCTTCAGCATTTTTGCACCAGAAGCTCATACCCAGGTGTCTGAGTGCCAGCATGGTTATGATTACCAAAAAAATGCCCACCAAAGGGTCTCCAACCTACGTATGTCTTCAGGCAAGAAGAAGGCAAGAGATTTACCAACCAGGTAAACTCAACCAGGACTGAACACTACAGCACAGTGATCACAACACTGAGGATGACAAGGCTCAATTGCTGCCAATGACCTCCAGCAGATGTTGGCACTTAGGGCACGCTTCCCCACGGCTGGAGATGTGCCCACATCCCGCAGGCCCACCATCAGTGGCCCACTGACAATGGATGCCAGGTCAGTACCCTCCCATCTGAACTCACTGCTGTACTAAGGAAGTATTGACTTTTATCCCATTAAAAAAGTGAAATAGTCCAATACTAGAACCTGTATTCTCCTCTGTCAGAGACATGTCAGTTTTGTCAATCAACTGCTTCTATCTTTGGCCATCACTGAAAAAACAGCTGACAAAACCCCTTGTTACAGAAAAAAGACCAGACACAGCAAGAATGGACTTGATCTTTGTCATCAAAGGAGAATGCCAGAGATGCTTGTACTGATCAAAGTTTTGTTCTTTTCTCATTAATTAAAATCTAGTATTCATTGAAATTCACTCTATCAGAGTTTCCAAATTACTAGGAAAAGAACTTTTCCATTTTGCCACAGCAACCTTGAGATTGGCCCCACTGCCCGACCCTGCCCCACTGCTGAGGAGCACAGCACCGGGCAGGTCACACAGTCCCAGCCACGGAGTAAACACCAACGGGTCCCCTTATCACCAGGGCGGCCCTTCAGCACCAGCACACAAGGAGATGCTGCTGGAGGTCCGGCCTCAGCTCCTAACGCCTGGCACAAAACAGGCAGCTGGGGGGAAGCACACCAGCACGATGGCCCCACACGTGCGCCCCCTCCTCCGGCACCAGCCCCGGCAGCGCTGTCGGCTGGAGGCCTCGGAAAGCACAAAGCCATCCAACGTGGACCCTGCCCAATGCTCTCCCGACGCAGACACACACTCGCAGCTGCAGCAAGGGGTTACTTCACTCCAACACCCTCACAGGGGAGAATAAACTCATTTACTTGCCCCTGAGGAAACACCGAGCCAGCCTGGCGTGCTGAACCACCCCCTCCACTTCTCTCCTGAGGGTTTACACAGAGGATTCACGACACACGGGGTGACCATAGGCTTCGAACTGCCCAGGCAAAGCCAGTCTGTAACGTGCTGCACAGCCGGGCACTGGGCTTCTCCTCCTCCCCACACCCCCTCAACCACCCAAACCCAGGGCACGAGGATGCCCGAAGGTCAAAGGCAAGACTTCATCAACAGGTTTGCTGAGTAAGTGATGCAGCTCTGCCACAACACACTCATCATGATCTGGGCATATGGTTGCTGTTGTGACCATTCTCACTCATGAAATGAGACAAACACAGACCCTGCACCAAGTTCTGCCTCTCCACTGAACCCGTCTTCTTCAGTGCCATAAATCAGTTCCTCCTGCTGTCACTTGTGGATAACAGACATGTGAGTCAGGCACCCAAACCTCCACCTTGCCTGCACGAACCTGTCCAAACCACAGCTGACTGGTTTGTCCTCAAAATTTAACAGCACAAACCACGTTTCTTACAATGGTGAAAAAAACCCACCTGGAAATCACCCAGATCCAAAAATAAAAGTGATCATGGCCCAACCTGCTTGGTGTAGCCACACGGTAAATGTCATGAGGTCAACTTGTGGCCCCCCCACCCTTCTCTGCAACTTGCCCAAAACAAGCCTCCTAAGCCCACCACCTTCCTCTGGACCACCTGCAGCAGCCACAGGTGTCACAGAGCAATCCCCTGGTGCAGAAGCACACCTGGCTTTGGAGAAGACTCCAAAAGCTTCCAGGGGAGATCACATTGCAAGATCAGGACACAAGACAAAGGGGAAAGCACTTCTTTCAGCTCCTGGGAGATAAAAGGGGGAAATCGGGATCTCTACAAGAAGGTGAAAATCCCATGTTACCTGGCCTCACATTCAAGTAGATGTGCTCCGATATTTTCTCAACTCCGTTGTGCTTGGCCAAACACTGGTAGCAGCCCTTAAATGACCTCTGCACGTTCTTGATTACGATGCCTTTCTGGGGATTGGGAATAAAGGTCATATTTTTGGGGAGAGGTTTGCCATCACATTTTCTCAGGGTGAAATTTGAAACATCTGGATCTGTTAGCGGGCATACTAGCAGGATGTCACTGTCTTCTTTTCCATAGATCAGAGAATCAACAAGGAAGAGCACGTTTGGATCTGTGAAGAAACACAAAGTCCTGTCAGAGACACTGACTTTGCACAGGGAACTTCTGATGACCCTGGGTACTTATAGCAAAGAAAGTTTTACACTCAGCCTGTAAAACCAGTATTACCCAATTCGTGTTTACCAAGAGACATTAAATTTTGTCATAAAAGAGCAGCACAACAGGAGATGTGCAGGAGCACTCGCTACCAGACACACTGAGAGAATCGTGTGCACTAAAAATAAGCTTACTGCTTTTTTATTTGGAGATGGAGATTTATACTTTTTTTGCCTTGTTTAGCTTCAAAACCTCCACCCTCCATCCCCAATAACAGTAAACAGATTTTCACAGACCATTAAAAGTAATTTTCTTTTAGCTAGTGGCAGGGCTGTAAGGTTTCATGCCCACAGGAGGATTTTGAAGAAATTTATGAGCAAATGGAAGCTGAAAAGCTCCTAAATTATGGTTTTTCACTTCTGTAAAATACATAATCTAAATGAACACACATTGCTACCAGAGGAAGCACCAAACAACTTCTCTCTCTCTCTCCCCTCCATGAAATCAGGGGTTATTTTTAGCCTCCTCAGAAAAAAAAATGGGCATACAAACAGTGCATCTGATTGAAAAAATGTCAAGGAATCTTTCACAAGGTACCTTTCCAAAAGGATTTCACCTCAGCCAAGCACAGCACACAAACAAGCAGTACTTGAAACACTTTTACAACCAAAGACAAAGGCTGTGATAGGTGATGACCTTGAAATGCTAAGAACCTGGCCATTAATAGCGAACACAAAAATAAAGGGTGATGTGGTAACACACACTCTGTAAAAGCTTATCTCAGCTCCCACCCGCCCTCCCTAGGGAGTAGCGTGAATTAGAAACATAGAAATAGAGAGGAAATTTTTCTTTCTTTTCTGCAAACTGGCCTTGTACAACTTGAGTTATCAGAGATCAATAAACCATGACTTCAGAAGGAAGAGTAGAGAATCTGGTTAAGACAATGGACACCGTGCATTTGGTTTGAGACATGAAGTACCAGGCTGAAAATGAAGCATGGGACATTTAGGTAAGCAATTAGGAAATGCTAAGTCAAAGGTTGTTCATCACTGAACAGAGAAGTTGCTGGCTGGTTTCTAGCTTAGAGTGAGGGTGCAGATTTAGCCTTGTTTGATACTGCCACCCAAGAAGCCACCCCAAAGTAAAAGCTTTAAAGCATCAGCCTAGATCTAGAAAGTAAAGCATGTCTGAATAGAATCAAAGTGTGATGTTTTGCATAGAGATACTTAGAGATATGCTATGAAAAGCTGTCACTCCTGAGCTGGAAGAGCATGGACCAGAGATCTCATTTCAATGTCTTTGCCATCACCGACTTAACCAACTGTTTTCCTCTCAATCTACCTTTTCTCCAGTACAGACAGAGCCAAGATATCATCACAATATAGAAATTATGTCTCCTCACATTAAAAAAAAAAGGACACTCTTGAAAGTAGAAGGAACAAGACCTGTTTCACCAGCTGCTGAAATTGCAAGGAAGGTCTGGCTGGGGTGAGCAGAATTGATACAATGCTACCTTTCCCATTTTCCATCCCTCTCTGGAAGGGAGATGTCACAGTGAGAAGGCATGAAAGAATTTTCATAGGGAATTCAGGCACAAAAAAGACTGCTCTCGTGGCCATGTCATTCCCTTCATGGCTTTCCAGGTACAGCTTGGGTAGCACTTGCTTTCCGGGCATACCTCAGGTTTCCAACACAAGATGTGTCCGTGTTTATCATTGCTTGTGTCTGAAAATACTTGGGATCAAAATCCAGAGATTTTTTTCTCCCTGAAAAGTGTCTGAACTAGTAGGATCTTCTCTAAACTTACTTGTGTAGGGACACAGATGGCTTCTATAGACAAAACACAGGTATTTGCAGCCAAACATACCTATTTTACTGCCAGGAATTTGTCAAATTGAAACTCGCACATTTTTCACACAATTAAGACAAATGAATTAACAACATATCACATCAGGGCTACAAAACTTCTCTGATTATTTGGTAATCATGTTCAGTGGGAGAGTTGCCTGATATCCTGAGGTGAAGAAGTCATTCACGTAATGGAAGGCTCAAACATCTCCATGATCATATCTGTCTGCAATAATTACCACAACCTTCAAGAAAACAGTTATGGTAGATAAAGTCAACAGTGTTTGTCACATACTGGTAAAATACACGACAGGTTTCTTTTAGCCATTGTCTCAGAGAAATGCAGAAGATCAAGAAAACTCATCCACAGTAGCTGTATGGCTTTGGGACAACTCAGGAGCAGTTAAAGGAGTACTCTTAGCCTTGTGGCCACTATGTTAGATATCTTCCCTTGAGAAAACACTCTTCACTGTGCTATGCTGGTATCTCCCCATCTTGGAAAACAACCTTGCAGATCTCAAAGGACTGGTACGGTTCAGAGGAAGATCTTTGAGTCAACCTCTGCTGAACCAGGAATCCAAGAAAGTAGATGCTGTAGGACTTTTTGCCATCAACAGGGAAAGAAAGACCACCAGAGCTGTATGAAGAGGAAACAAAATAACTGTCTTCCTGGGAAAGGAAAGGGGAATGCCAGGCATGGTAAACTGGTAGCTTGAAGACAGGTGATGAAGCCACAGATAAGTACCCAACAAAAGAAGAGAACAAATCTGAAGAAGTCACTGGACAAAGTGAAAGGGTAGTAAAGGACTGAGAACATGTGTCACAGCACAGGAACTTTTCTCCTGATCAGTGACAAGGTAGATGATGAGCTGGCGGCAGAGGAGTCATTGTTGCCTGCTGGCTTAAGCCTAAGAGCAGCAGCCTCGAAAAGCCAAATCCTTTAGCTAACTGCCTCGATAAATCGAGAGCTTGGGGCCAAACCTTACATGACTCCACACTGATGGATGGCATGGAATTAAAAAGACATTTCCACATACTGCTTGTTTCCTCACAGTACAACTGACTCACACAAGCGATTCGGGTCATTTGACTAGCTTGCAGAAAGACAGCTCAGGTATATTTCACCACAGACCAACAGGGATGTGAACAGAAATCTATCCAGAGTTTTGCTCTGGTGACAACAGCCACTGCAAGCAAAGTTGGCAGCGAGTTTCCTTTCTACTGGACAGGGAAAAGGATTTCTTCTATTGGACTGTGCTCTCCTTCTATACCTCAAATTCATTCCCTCTTCCAGCATTTACAGTCCTATTACTGTGGGAGTGGGGAAGGGCGGGGGGACGGGGGCAGGGAAAGCAAAACCAACGCTTTTGTTGATACTCACCTTTAACAAAAACATAAAAAGAGGTGACAGTAACCCCTTTGCTTTTGCAGATGTATCTGCCTATGTCTCTGACTGTCACGTTTTTGGTGTACCACTCCTTCCCACTGGAACTCCTTGCTTTTGCCGATGGGTTCGAGTTCTGGAAATTCCAAGTCACGGGTCCATCCTCATTGCACCTCAGCCTTAATTCCTCCCCTTTATTCACAACCAGTGAAGATTCTTCATGGGGCAGTGAACCACCTGGAACAAACAAACGGGAAAAAAAAGGACAAAACATAGAATGCCTGTCAATATAACACTGTCTTTTTTGGCAGCGAAATTGTTATTTATAGTTGCATATGCCCAGTTAATAAATTGGGAGTTAATTCTTAAAATTACTAAGCTGAAATGGCACTGTGCTGTTCTACAGACACCTTTTGGGTTGTAAAACCTTTGGCACACAGAGCAAATAACCACTGCAGATGGGAACTGGCCTTTAAAACAACATTTGAAACTAGTTTCAGATGCACCAGTTTCTGCAATGGTTTGGCTTTTGAATGGGAACAGACCCAAGCTATTTAAAAATTAAATGCAAGAACATATGAGCCTGATTCTACATGGCAGCACTTTTAATCATTCTTTGTCATTTACTCAGCATGTTGCCAAGAACTAAAGTTTCCTTTCTCAACATTTATCTTTTTTAAACCGCTCTCTCGCGTATTCAGAAGCTCCACTCGCACTCTTAGATTAGCCAAGTCCAGTTTAATGAAGGCATCAGTACACACTTTTCATGCATGCTTATTTCTTTAGATGAAATTCTAATTCCTCATTTCTTACCACCGAAAAAACTGCATGCAAAATATTACTCCAGCTTCCATCCCAATGATACCAAATTGGTTTTCCTGAGGGACCACTCTCCTAGATGCCAAAGCGGCTTTAAACAACCTCTTAGCTTCTCTTTCACTGAACATGCTGTAACACAACTTTCAAAAAGTTCTCAGAAAATAAAGCTGTGTAACATTAACAGTCTCAATTCACAGTTCCCAACTACTGCCTAGTTTACACAGAGCATGTGGAGAAAGCTTCAGGCTTCTCTGGCTTCACTAAGCCAAGCAGAGGGTGCCTGAGTTAGTGCACTCCTGATGCGAAAGTCTAAGTGGACCTACAGAATGGCATTCATCAATCAAAATACACGTAAATTCTCACTGCTATGGACCTACTTGAATATCAGAAAAACACGTGCAGATCCTGGAGTGGTCTGTGCAGGAACAAGCCTTTCCCCTGTCTGACCAGCTGTTTATTCTTACAATAAGCAGTTTTAAGTAACCCTCAGATCACAAGAACTGTGCTGTTAGCCAATGCCACTCTCATGTGAGGCACAGTTGTACAAGATTGTACAACATCCATATGTAGTAGCAGAGTCACACCACTGAAAATACTACTTGCATTCAAAAACACGCTCTGCGGCTCAGAGACGAATTTCCCATCCCACGCAGATAACAACAGACGTTCAAGCAAAACAATGGGATAATTAGTTGGGGTGAGATTATCTACTCCAGACTTAATTCACTCATCTCACAGCTTCAGCAGCTCTTAAGGTCTATACTGGATTAAGACCAGGTCAGGTAACTGCTCCTCTTCCTGACAAATCCACCACGCAGCAGGAAGCAAAGGATGGTCAGGCCACCTGCAGCACCTAATTACTTGGGTTGTGGTCTGGGTTTTGGAAGGAGTGCTTGTTCTCTCCCCATCTCCCTCGGATGAAGGTTTATTTACTAGTGCTAAAACCAACAGGCAGTCATTTTTCCAGCGCCACCAGCAATTTTCCACATGAGGTCCGCTAACGCTAGGTATACACTTCTGTGACTGAGCATATAAACAAACATCCTAAACATAACAACTGCCAGAGGAAAAAAAAAAAAAAAAAAAAAAAAAAGGAAGAAAAATCCTCCACTTTTAATTTCAAATCTGTTACCCCAAAGTGCAGGTGTGAGCCTGAGCTGAGGAACAGCAGCTCAACTGAGGAGAGTGGAAGTCCAAGATCTCAGGAGCACAGCCAGCAGTGGCTCTGCAGACAGAAGAGGCACAAAACCCCTTTGTCTGTGGGCATGGGGTGCTGAGGGCAGGGGGAGCTGGCAGCGGGGTAAGGAGAGGCAAGGAGAGTTCCAATCTGCAAACCCCTCATCAGAAAAATCAACTTCACCTTTCAGTACCTGAAAAGGTAGAGGGCAAAGGCATCTAAGAAGGTCTTCTGAAAGACTCTGCAGGTCCTTCATGGGGATGTCTCTGAAAGACTTCTCTGCTGCCTCCCACAGGCCATGGGTTCTTCAAGTGATAACTGACATGACCAGCACAAAACAGCAAATATGCAATGCCCTCACCCCACTGTGGTGCCAGCTGCTCAAACCAGTCAGAGAATGCTGGGAAAGGAGAACAATGAAGCATCCTTCATTGGCATCACCCACTGCCTGCAGCCAGCAAGGTCTCAGCCTGGGTCCTGCTGGGGTTCATGCGCCTGTGGCCCCACTGCCCAACCCTGCCCCACCGCCGAGGAGCTCAGCACCGGGCAGGTCACATAGTCCCAGCCACGGAGTAAACACCAACGGGTCCCCTTATCACCAGGGCGGCCCTTCAGCACCAGCACACAAGGAGATGCTGCTGGAGGTCCGGCCTCAGCTCCTAACGCCTGGCACAAAACAGGCAGCTGGGGGGAAGCACACCAGCACGATGGCCCCACACGTGCGCCCCCTCCTCCGGCACCAGCCCCGGCAGCGCTGTCGGCTGGAGGCCTCGGAAAGCACAAAGCCATCCAACGTGGACCCTGCCCAATGCTCTCCCGACGCAGACACACACTCGCAGCTGCAGCAAGGGGTTACTTCACTCCAACACCCTCACAGGGGAGAATAAACTCATTTACTTGCCCCTGAGGAAACACCGAGCCAGCCTGGTGTGCTGAACCACCCCCTCCACTTCTCTCCTGAGGGTTTACACAGAGGATTCACGACACACTGGGCGACCGTAGGCTTTGAACTGCCCAGGCAAAGCCAGTCTGTAACGTGCTGCACAGCTGCACACTGGGCTTCTCCTCCTCCCCACACCCCCTCAACCACCCAAACCCAGGGCACGAGGATGCCCGAAGATCAAAGGCAGGACTTCATCAACAGGTTTGCAGAGGAAAGGGACAGCTCAGAGGTAGCAGCACACAGATTAACATCATAACCGACCTATGAAATTAGCGCGGATTGGTCCAACCACACACACCTCTGTGATGTGCACAAATGCTGATGGGTGCTGCAGCGACAATCCCTTCCCCATCTGAAGGCTGGTTCTGCAGTCCACAGATCACTGTCACCCCGTGGCCCTCTCATGCACAGCACAGTGCACCGCAGAGGGGCTCAATATACAACAGCCGTGCCTGAGCTGGGGGGAACATTCCCCCAAACCCAACACCCCTTCCATGCAAAAACACTCTGCAGCTCCCTTCAGAGCCGAGTTTCCCATCCCACACAGATAACAACAGACGTTCAAGCAAAACAATGGGATAATTAGTTGGGGTGAGATTATCTACTCCAGACTTAATTCACTCATCTCACAGCTTCAGCAGCTCTTAAGGTCTATACTGGATTAAGACCAGGTCAGGTAACTGCTCCTCTTCCTGACAAATCCACCACGCAGCAGGAAGCAAAGGATGGTCAGACCACCTGCAGCACCTAATTACTTGGGTTGTGGTCTGGGTTTTGGAGGGAGCGCTCGTTCTCTCCCTATCTCCCTCGGATGAAGGTTTATTTACTAGTGCTAAAACCAACAGGCAGTCCAGCAGCGCCTGTTTTTCCAGCACCACCAGATATTTTCCACTTGATGTCCGCTAATCCTTTACGCAAACTCACATGAGTGAACATATAAACAAGCATCCTAGAAATAATAATTGCCAGAACGATTAAGAAAAACATTATTTCATACTCTTATTGAACGTTAGTGACTTTTCCTTGCTCTTTCCCCTGCCACTCATCCCACCCATTCCATTTAAGAGTTCAAAATGTTGTAACACTTATTATCAGGACCATCTAGCAAGTCGGTGGAAAGTTTTTAAAGGTTGTAAACAACACAGTAGAGCATGTGCCTCCATCCAGAGGTAAAAAACACCTTAGGTACCAGAACTGGGGGAAAAACAGCAAAGAGAGAACTGGCACTCTGCAGCACTCAGCAACAAAAGCCACGATGCTCCAGCTGAAACCATCATTCAGATTTTGAGACAATCTTGTTAACAGTTCCTTTACGCAGCTTACAAATTCTCAGCAAAGCAGTTTGAAAACTGAAATTTGTGTCTTGTGCAAAGAATTCCCACAGTCTGAGTATTTTTTTAGCCTTCTGAAAACAATACATTCTCACAACAAGTAGGCAGCGTTGGGACAGGTTGTAAATGTAAGGACTATCAGATGTGCTTAGTGTTAAGCACCTAAATATCCCTTGTCTTTAAAATATAAGTATTAAAATGGTGCTTAGGAAGATGGGAATGACTTGTGTCTCCTTTTTGGAGAAATAATTAAGTAACAGAAATCTGAGAGTTTAACCAACAACTAGTAATCCAGCGTACTGATCCCCACAGCATGTGTCCATCTGCTCTCTCTTGATCTTTTCTCAGACTGCTAACACCCCACATCAGAGACTGCCTCATTTGTAGCACACCTGAGACAGAACTGGGCTCCTGCAGGCCCGCTGTTGGTCTTGCACACTCCAGGAACACAAATCATGAGGATAACCGTGAGAGTAACACTAACAATCCAGAAATGGGTTGTTTTGGGAGGATGTACACTAGCAATGGGAAGAGATCTTCATGTGTCAAACCCTGACACGTATAGATCCTGCTCTCTTCTCCCAGGGTTCCATCTCCACCCCAGGCAGGACTGTGACTTTATCTGATTGTAAACTCTCTCAGCAACAGGCTGGAGGAACCCATGGCTACGTCTCCACTGAAGGCTTCCAGGTGTAAGTGTGCATCCTTACTCTGTTATCTGAACCACACCTGGGCACTCCTCTACCCTCCCTTAGAAAAGAGATGGTCCACTACCTTCTTATTCAGCTAAGTGCCACCACCTCCTTGAAGCCCACCTGACCACAGGGACACCAAAGGACAAATGGAAGAGAAGAAACCCATCCTCATCCCTCGTGGCTCCTGCAGACTAGTAGAGGGTAGATGATTCTACTCTTGGTCAAGGGTTGTGGATGCCACTGAGAAATATCCAATGCTCTCCATAAACCACATAGCCGGAGTACCACACTGGGGTTCTGGGTGACCCCCTAGAGTTGTTAACAAGGGCAATTAGCAGGTAATATTTTATGACAACAACAACATATGTTGATAATAGCATATACTTTAAAAATAAATTTTTAAAAATTAAAAACATACACAATAAAATGCAGAGCTCACAGCTGGATAGCCCAAGACTCATTTTGTATGTTCTAAATTTGTGCCCCATAGCTGAAAAGCACCACTTGGCTACCCTAGCTTCTCCCTGGAGAAAAACAAATCTAAGTTAAAAACTACAATGCTGGGATTACTTGTGAACAAGGCTGCACAACTGAAAAAGAAGCAGAGTATACGAATATATTTGAAGCAGCTTCCTAAACCCTAAAAAGAAAGGAAAAGGAGGAAAGAGGGGGAGCACAGCAGTTGTGACTTCTGCATGCAGAAGGAACATCTGGAAAATCAGGCTGGAGAAATTAGAAAATGAAACAACTCTAGATAATACCAATAGAAAATGCAGGTCAAATTGCAGGGATATGATTAAGGACAGCAGAATGTTCCTGTAACAATTAAGGGATGTACAAACAGAAAAAAAAACCACACTTTGGCTAAGGAGTGCACCATCCTGGAAAAAAAAACCAACTGTTTATGTGGGAGCTTCTCAGCCTCAGCCCCAACACTGCTGACAAGCACGTCAGGTGCAAATCCACATCACGCTCACAAGCAAGTGAAGACCATCTCCAGCTGCCAGGCAAACAAAGGATGTGGGACTGCCATGGAATAAGATGTCAAGTGGTGTGGATTTTATTCCCAGCTCTGACACAGGTTTCCTTCACAAGCTTAGGCCAACAGGTTAGTCCCTCTGTGGCCATCTTCTCTTTCAACTCTTACCTAAACGTGAAAGGGAACGAGAAGTGTGTGGTAGCTCTGTAGCACAACAGATTGCTTTCAGAGAAAAACCAAAACCAAACCAAACCAACACACACACCCTCTCTGCGCCTTATCCAACCCTCTGCCACATTTAACTTATCTCAAACATCTCCCAAGACAGGGGCACAGCACAGCTTCACAGCCCAGCCTCAACCTGGTCACATCCAGTCCCAGCCTTTCTGACAAGCCCAAGGGACTGGCAGCGACCTGGCAGAGGGTTCATTGCCACCCAGCAAGAGCAAACCCCTCTCCCAGGGCTGGGGCGTACTGTGAGGGCATGGCAGGTTCTTCCAACCTTCTGCCTCTTCCCCTTGTCATTGTCCATAACCTTCACAACCATCAGCAGCCCCCACATACGCTGTACAAACACAGCCCAACGAAAACAATGACCTGACCATGACCTGATCCTGACCACAATTTCTAAATCAGTTAACGTGGGTTTTTTTTCGATGACAAGCGCAGCGAGGAGCTCAACGTCAAGGGACAAAATGTCCCCAACTTTCGTGTCAGATTGTGACGATTGGGCGCAATTTGAGAGACCACTTTCTCTTCTCATTTCAAGGGCTATCGCACAGACCTCGCTCGCCGCGGTTTTCAGTTTCTCATCTACAACAACACAAGAGAGCAGAAGCAGAGAGATACGCTTTATCAGTTAAAGTAGGGGCACTGCTGCAGATGCAATGGTCGGGGGATATCAGCAAGACATGGCTTGCAGGGAGTTAATATTCCCTTCCAGCATGCCCAGCACTGCTGGAAAAATGAGTATGTTTTCAGACACATGAGTCTCCTGCAGGTCTGAAAGAAAAGCAGAAAAAACATCTCTCTCACAGACATGCAGAAGTCCTAAGCAGGAGCCTGCCCAGTTTCCTTTACACTCTGCCCTGGTCTAATTGAGAAGTATCCCCTTCTCAACTCTGTCTCTCATTTGTTAAAGCCACTGTGACACTTGACATATGCTGTGATGGAGATGAATATAAGACCTTTCCAATTACACTTTCTTTGCCCTGCCATTCCGTGCCCCCAGAGAAACAAATAAAGCATCAAACTTGCATGTTAATCACACTGAAACAACTTTAATTTACTGTGATGTAGAAAATCTCCCAGATTTTTCAAAGGAGAGATACTATCATATGCTTACTTGTTTTGTTCCGCCTCACTAAACAGACACTCTCCCTTATGCTAGATGAAAAGTTTAGCAATGGCAAATGTCAATTCTTAAATGATTTGATCTGAAAGCCACATCAGATCCTGTTTCAGCTAGGTTGTGGGGGAAAAGAAGGCTAGCAGTGTCGCCTCTTGCTTCGCAAAGGAAACCATCCGCGCCAACAACCATGTTAGTGTCTTCTTCAAAGTCATAGACCAAAACAGACCAGAGACGTGATTGTCCCTTGCAACTATCACGGACTCTTGGCATGTGCAAATGTCACAAACCCTTGATGACAGAAAGGCTGACCAACTCCTCTGCCCCAACTGCATCTTGGACACCGAAAAATAACTGTCACCAGGCATGTACTGCAGGGTCTAGCCTGATTAGGCTTCCCCACAGAACTCGGTGGTCTCTTTCCAACCCACTGAACAGAGTCAGTGCCATCTGCTGACCAACAGCCGCTTCAAGGCCATGTGTTTCCCCAGCAGAAATGCAGAGCTCTGGTGCTTGCGCTTGCTCTGAAGTTTTGGTCCTCAGAGGCTGTACGCTTCCAAGCAGAAAACCAGGGGAGAGGATTGGTGAGGGCTTTAGCATTTACTCAGCTGCATGAGGGCAACCACTGTCTTCTCACCCAGCCTTTTCCCCTCCAGAGATCTTTCACCCTGAGCAGGAAGGGGGCAGAGGGAGGGCATTGTGGAGGACAGAAGGTGGGAGCTTGCCAGCCCAGCACTCAAAGGCATAGCCAAATCGACTCCATCTGCAAGGAGCGTGAAGGAGAAACAGGCATGTTCCAACACAAAGAGCAAGTGTGGAACCAGACAGCTGACTGCCACCCAGGGCAAACCCAAGAGAGGAAGTGGAAGAAGGCTGGAACAAAGGTTGTCATTATCATCTGTGGACTCATGAACATGGGCAACCACAGAGGCAGCTGGACCTAGGCTGCGGCTGTGAGAACCTCCACCCCCTTCCTTTGTGTGATGCCCTACGAGAAGCTTTCAGCTCCTCGGTTTGGGATTGCTCCTACGTGGGCCTGCCTCACCAAACTCCTCACGCCCTCAGAGGGCATTCCACAGGACGTGTAAAAGGCACTTGGTGTTTACTCCTTGCTTGGGTGACTGAGGAGACACCCAGCTACACCTGTAGAGACCCTCCGAACCCCTCTTAAGGTGGGTGGTTAATCAGAAAAAGCCAGCATCAGAGGCAGGTGGCAAGCAGACAAATCCAGCCAGCTCTCTAGCCCCCGCAACATCCTACTCTCCAAGACAGACATTCACAAGATCTACAGGCAGGACAAGCATGAGCACCTGGGCTGATCCCCCGCTTGTGGGTGGGAGCCAGCAGATCCTCCTGCGGAGGGTCTCGCTGCAGCAATTAGTAACACAGCTACTCGCACTGCGCCTCCGTACTTCAGAAGCAGGCTTGGTGGAGACGGTTCTGCACATGACCTCCAAAACGAACACGTGAGAGCTGCCCTGCACATGGAACAGCAACGCAAGGGACGGGGCTGAAGAAGTAACTGCACCTTCCAGACAGAGACACACACACCCCTTCCTCTTCCCCAGCTGCTTTGTCTTCCCGTGCTGGGGTGAGGAAACTGCCAAGAGGACACCTTCCCAGCCCACCGAGCAGCTTGTCCTTTCTGACTGACGTGCCTCGCTCTGCTACTACAGCTAGTAGCAGCATTTGTCGAAGGCAAACATGTAGCTAAGTGCAACTGTGGCTTAGCGCACAGGCTGACTGGCCCCAGCAGGACCAAATGCCACTCTTCCTCCCACGACTGGATTTTTGAACCTTCTTTTTCTGGAAAGTCATGGCTTTGGGGCTACTAGTTTTGGGGGTTTGTTTTTTTAAAATTTTTTAAAGAGGTCTATACACACCATAGCTGTCTGGTCACTCATCTTGAAACATTATGAACAACAACCCGTTCTAGTTGATTAATTCATTTTATGACAGCACGTTGGTGTGCTACGGTCTCTTGCACCTCCACTTCCCACCACAGAAAGCATCTACAGGCAACGTGCTAACAAACACAACCAGACCCAAAGCACCCCTAACATCTAAGGGGTTTAAACTGTAAGAACGGTCTGAGCTGAAAACAACTACCTGCCAATTCTTATTCAAAGAAAAATACAGAGGACAGATAAATACATGTGCATGTATGAAGACATACACAGGATTTACAAAAAGGAAGGCAACTGTTTGCCACAACACTTGTCAGCACTGAGATAGAGACAATATTTAGACTGATCCTTACTCCTACTGAATTACTGCCTTTTTCCCCTCTAATTCCAAAATTACTTCTTAACCAGCTGTTAGCTTTATCAGCTGTTAGACACATAAATAAACAAATTATAAAGTAAGTATGGAGAACGATTAAAAGGCATGAAGAAGCACACTAATGCATAGTGTATTCAAATTCAGCTGTCACTCATCTAGTCTATTCCTTTAATGGATTTTTCTCCTCACTTCTCTTTGCTGACATTTACATTGAAAGGTGCGGTATCTTTCAACTTCCATTTTGAACGAATGATCCTTGTAATGAGCAACATTTTCTGTGTTTCTGAAATTCAGTTAAAAGGTAGTTTTAATGAAGAGAGGCGAGAACACTGGAGAAAGCGAATCATTTTGCGATCTGAATTAATGCTTATTTGGAAAAGGCTCAACTGAGGAAGGATATGTAAGACTTTTGGCAATGAGAATTCTAATTATTTCAAGTCTTGGCAGTAATTTTATCAAATAGTAGCAATTTCATTAAAAGGTGCACTGGTAATCATCTACATAAGGCCTCCAGAGGGGAAAATATACCAATAATTGCATAATTATGTTATCGTTGCTCTTATGATGGACCACATTAAATACCACAAAGAGAATCACTGCTTTTTACTTTCTCTAGATATTTAGTTCATTACCTTTTCCTAGAAGATTACAGCAATAAACAGGACTTTCAGATTAATAAACATGATCACTAAATTTTGTAGAAAAGACAGAGCTATCTTTTATGGCCATATTACTTTGCATTCTCTTTTCCCTCACTGAAAGAACAGATTCATGAGGAAAAAGCCGGTTTTAGTAACAAGATAGCTGAGGCTTTTATATAGCTCTATTACTGAAACACAACTCATTACATCGCATCATGCATCCACATGGCACACAGATCCAGTTCAGAAATAGGTTTTGGAGCATTTCTGTATTTGTCCCTATAAATTTGCTTCACCTATTCGGTGATTTTTTTTTTATGAAGCCTGAAGTAAATCAGATTTCCTTTATCTAACTAGAGCACAAACGTTGCTGCTAATTAGGATGTTGTGAAAAAAATCTTGTAAAAGCATTGTCTTACAGACAATACCAAATCTAATAAACATATTTTTAATGGGGGACCCAGTATTACAGAAGCATCTTTGCAGATGCCTTCTGAAATTGTGACTAGGACAACTTCTGGAAGAACCATCGGCAGGTTCTTCAGAACCTTCCTAGGGTGAAGAGATCTTGACTTGGGCTATCGTGCTAACACCCAGGAAGATCTGCCACTGGTGGTGTCTTGGTAGTGCCTTGCATACAGAGACTTGGATGTATTTCTGACAATTCAGTTTCACTTCCCCAGACTTCTTCTGGCAAGGAGACACACAACTCAGCTGTTGAACTTCATCTGCAATATCAGCAGAAGTCCCACTTACATTTTTTTCTTGCAAATTTTGTACTTTATTTCCTAGTTTATTAATGAACCCTACCACAAACTGCATATACATGGCATACATAGGTAGCTGCTTATTGAAAAAGTGGTCCTACACAAGAGTCCATCCCACTGTGAGCCCAGTCTGAGAACCTGCCTAAGCAGGGGATATCAATTCAACATCGCTTCTGACGGTACCTAGTTTTATAGGAGGAGATCAGAAATACACGGTTAGCTTCTGCTCCTTCCATTTGACCTCTTCTATTGTGCTGCATGCCTCAAACCCTTGGTACGATGATATTAACATTACTACAGAGTCAGCAATTTTTATGTATAATACCTGGAAGTCAGACATGCTACAGACTAGGAAACTTCAACAGCTTGTGTTATAATGAACGCTACTGGGAGGAAGCTTTTACTTTGTTGAAGATAACATAGTTTCTTTCCAAAGTTGAAACGTTATGCTCATCCAGGCACAGAAAGCACTTCCATGCCCTATAAAAGAGGCATATAGATGTGTTAGCCAGCAACAGTAAAGAAAAGAATCTGCTGCTCAGGCGGTCACTGAGCAGCAGAAAATGAATGCCTCCATCCCAGGTCCTAGTAGAGAAAAGCATCTAAGGCATAAAACCAGAACCACTTCAGGTCAAAATACCCTCTTAAATTGCATATTTAATTTAATATTGCATTAAAAGTAAAAATATGGCATGTTTCTAACACACGTTTTCCTTTTAAGCAGTAACAACATTCAACAGAAACTTAAACTTACCCCTCCTCAAATAATTTTAAAAAATTAAAGGAAAAAAAAGAAATTATTGGAGCCATACATTTGTGATCAACATCAAAGTACTGAATTCATGGAAGTCAGTGGCTGAATACCTCTAGGCAGGTTGTATTCCAACGATAAACCAATCTTTGGCAACTGGAGATTCCCAGCAGGTGCAGATAAAATATTTTCTTTATTTCAGTTCATTCAGTACAAGTCAATTAAGCAACCAGTCCATTCAAAGAGGAGCTGCTGATCAGGAGTTGAAAAAAACCTAAACAAACCCATGAATGTTTCTTTCCATTGCAATTCTAAGAATAAAAAGAGGATGAGATGGTGTAGCTCTAAAATTTTTACAGCATAGTGATTAGAAACCACCAGTTTTGACTACAGATAGGCCTTTCAGACATTAATTCTTTATTTCAAAACATTTCTCAATGAGTTTTTTCTTCTGAATTGGCTGGCTTCTATGTGGTGCTATTTATCTAACGGAAGAACATTTCAGAATTCTTGTTTCCTTCATTGTAATCGGTGCAAATCATCAGTAAAAATTAATTATCTAATACAAGAAACATCAACACTATTCTATTTTCATACTAAAACATATACATGAAAAATCAGAATAAGTATATATATAACAAGCTACATAATTGCTTAAATACAGGCACAGTGATTAATCAAAGTAAGTATAACATTAAGTGCAAAGGCTATATTTAATTAAAACTCTATCTCAATGGTAATAAAGGAGGTTAAACCTTTCTTTACAAAATGATTAAGTACAAATGCAAAACAGTTAAAATGAGGCTTACTGTTGGCTGATTTAAATCATGATTAAAAATCAGATTTACAATGCTTTGAATCAAATTGAAGCACAAAGTACACAGGGAGAAAACTATTTTCTTAAATCTGGGAGCAGTAAATTTCTTGTCTGAAGCCAGATGTAAATTTTTACACATCGTATCTGGAGGAAACACAAACAAGTTGGAGAGGGATGAAAAGAACAAGAGGAGGAGTTTATGAAAGATGAAAAAAAAAATCAAACCTGAATAAGGTTTATCATAGGAAAGAGAAGTGAAAGATGTATTAATTGTCGATGCGTAAAATGTTATTATGAAGAGGATAGTGATCAGCAGTTCACTACACACACCAGAGCAGGGGAGAAAACAAAATAAAGGATAGAATTAATTGACCTGCAAAGGAGGTTAGGTTAGGTATCAGGAGAAGATTTTGACCTTTAGC
The DNA here is from genome assembly GCA_013399135.1 of Heliornis fulica. NCBI lineage: Eukaryota > Metazoa > Chordata > Aves > Gruiformes > Heliornithidae > Heliornis > Heliornis fulica. The sequence continues at coordinate 711,380 of VXBZ01001950.1, forward strand.
AACTAGTCATGTACTAGAAAAACTGTGGGGTAGACTCTGCACCACATGTCTGCCTTACAGCAGGTTAGACACAAGTCTTCTTGGGGAGATCTGCTCCATCTGACCCTGGGGGAGCAAGAGACAGAGCAGATGTCCTCTGCAGGTCTCCTCCAGCCCTACTCTTACAGTTTGGGGGGAGTGTCTGAGACTTGCTGTGTCTCTCAGCAGTGGGAAGAAGGCAAATATGTGAGAGAGTCAGATTTTATTCAGCAAAGAATGAAGCTTCCAGTCCTGAAGGCTGCGGACAAAACCTTCAACACATGACATTGGCGCAGACATGAGCTCCTGATCAAAAAGCAGAAGACAGCCAAGCACAAGTTTTTAATCTTATGATACCCTTCAGCATGCAGCTAGTTAGTTCTGAATGCCTAGGTATGTGAATACCCAAAATACTCCTATTACACAGCTCACTGGGACCTTTCTCCTCCCCTAAAACATGCAGACTCAGAATGACAGGCTTTAACCAACAAGTTTGATTTCCTTTTCCCATGTGGCTTTTGCACAAAACTTTTCTTTAAAGCAAGTCCACTCTATGTCAGGAGGAGCCTGTTCACCCAGCACTAGTGGAGGAGCTACTTAGGTTAAGACTATTACTGATAGAACAAGAAAGGAGATCTTCCTTCCGTCAGACTGACCTGGCATTTGCCAGGCTTCCAAAGAACCTGCAAGAGATGCATCTCTGACTTTCGGATTTCCCTGCCACAGTTTTCATCTCTACTTAACTTAAATCAGCCCACACATCCTCTCTATCACATAGATTCACAACCGTCAGAGCCTAGTTGACCAGCAAATTCTTCTCTGTATCAGATATTTAATGATTATGTTATATGATTACAGATTAGCTGTCAGATGACATTTAAAATCATAGACATTTACAGCTGTCAGCCCCCACAACAACAAAACCCTCTGTAGCTAATAATTTTACTAAATGTTGCCTCTTTTTAGTTACAATTTTGAGGAATGGTCTGCGTGGAGCAGCCCAGGAGTTGTGTAGCATGGCAGCAACATTAGAACCTTTTCTGTTATTTAAATGCCTGTAAGATATAATATAAAGATAATATAACCAAGAGCCTTATTTGGCACACAAAAAAGTCCTGTTGCAACATCAAAAAAAGATCATTAAAAATCCATTTAAAGGTATATCTGAAAAACCTATGTTTCAGAATAAATCACTGTAATCCCTCAGAGTAAATCCACTGAGAGATTAACATTTACTGTGCTTTCTAATTGGTACACCCTAGAAAACAGGAGTTGTGTTCTCCCTTCAAACACAGATGTTTACACTCCTCTTACGCTTTTATCACTAAGAGCAGCAATCTTGGCCGGTGGACAAACAATACACTTCGGTTGCCATTAGGTTTGGCAACCAGCCAGGGAGACTACTCACATGCGTAAAAGTACATTTCATTTATGACTGTTTGCAGGATTCATTGTTAAAGAGGGACCTTTCAGAAAAAAAGCTCTTTCCTAAAAGTCACGGAAAGAGCCAAGCGCAATAGTTCTGCTGCAAAATTATACAGGGAGTAAGAAAAAAAGTTTATAAATCTCTTTTATGTCAAGTCCTAGTCATTTGTATGTGCATTCTCCTCGGTTTTTTTGTAACACATGTCCGAAAGATGTAACACACTGAAATCCGGATCATCTCCTCTGTTGGATGCCTTCAGCATCAGCTCTCCCCCTTTCTTTCTCCTAAGGTTGCAATGAATACTTTAAGCTCCACTAGGGCCAAAGAACCTCCACCCGGGGAGAGGAGTTTCTGAAGGACAGAAACAACTGCAAGTTGGTTTTTGCACAGGGGAATATTCAGAAGGACATTCAGAAATCACAAAAAGGTGGTTTTATACCTAAAGTGAGAGGATACTTACAGTAAATGCAATGTATTAGGATATTAGACCTCATTTCCTCCAGCCATTCTCTGAACAGCTGAAAGAGACTTAAGGAAATGAGTCAAAATCCTGGAAGATGTTTGTACTAGATGAAAAAGAAAACAACAGCTGTAAAATCATGTGTCATACACATAGAGCAAGACAATGCGCAATGCTTGATCTCTGCAATGGCATTCATCTTCACGGACAGAGAGAAAAAGCTGAAAAGTGGCTTAACCTTGAGCAATTACTCCCTGTCTTCTACAAGATTGATATGAGATTAGATCTGCTGTCGTATATTGTAGATAAACATATATGTTGTAGAAACTCTTTGATGCCGTGCGGCTCCTGTTTCATCCAGAATGTGTTATTCCTTACCTTCAGCTTGCACCAGCGTGTTTACTGAAAGATCAGGCAGAAAGCAGCTTCCCTTCAAATTACAAATGCGTAATATTTGGTATTTAGTTTGACAGCTCCAAATATGCCTTGAAAATCTTTCGAATACCTTGCATTAACAATAAATTATAGTTCAGAGAGAAATCCAAAGAATATAGATGTATCATTAGAGTCACAACAGTCTCAAAACAGACTCACAACAGACCAGAGAGAGAAAAGGACACGTTTCACTATGAGAAACTCCTACCAACTGGAACATGACTCAGATGTTCCTCCAAAGACCTGTCCTATCTGAAGCTGACATGTGTTAAAGACATATCCTTTCTGATTCCACCTGCGTCCTGGTGCAACATGTCCCTTCTGGAGGTGACTCAGGATACTCTGATCAATCCAGACACCTGGCAAAGCAGCATTAGTTACTGCTTGGACCACTAACGACAGGTTTCTGGGAGGGCTGAAGTGGAAAGCCCACGGAGAGCCAGTCTAACCCACCAGTAGCCACCTGTCGATGAAAGGCACTCCTTTGCAACCTGAGCACATGGAAATGCCTCCAGTCTCTGTGAACGGTACTTAAAGGGAATGCAAATGGGAGTCTCACTTCTTGACAAATTTATCACATTCTTTATTGTAAAGCCTGAAGAAAAATCACTCATGCACCTGCTGGGAGAGGGCTCCCAGTTGTAACGGAAGGAAAAACAGTCAGGTATCGAACAATCTTTGACATTACCATTCTGCTGCCAGCAGTGGCCTTGGGCCATGTTTCTGGCCAGGAGAATCTGCACTGCCGCAGGGGAGGGAGGAAAAGGAGAGAGCAGGGACAGAAACTGGTGAATAGACAGGGCAGGATACTCAGATGGTTTGGGGGGGGGGGGTCAAGGCAGCAACTGTGTGACAGCAATCAGAATCCTCATCAAGTTCAATCTTCATCATTCAAGCCTCCTCCCTCCCAGCTGACAGGTAGCGGGAAGCATTATGAAAACAGACATTCTTCCCTCTGGGCACAGGGAGAGCCTCCTATTACTCTGCAGCCGACTGAAAGAAAAAGGCTATACTGATGGATGCTGAAAGGAACCATGTCCCATCTTCCATGACCACAGGATGGAAATGCCACAGAGACTCTGGCAGGGTACCTGGGGAGGGTGCAGAGGGGATGGACAGGGCGAGCCTGGGGGGAGGCCAGGAGAGGCACAGAGAAAAGATCATTCCAGCATATTTCATAAGATGAGGACTGGGAGATCTTCAAATAGAAGGAAAAGTGGGAGCACATGTTAGGATGCATTAAAGACAAAAAGTAGGAAGGGGCCTTGGATAGAAGAGATGAGTGGTTTACCCCCCAATAAGCTGCAATAAGCTCCATTTTCTACATTCTCCTGCCACTTCTGATGTCCCCTGCTCCCCTACCAGGACACGGGCCATCACTCCAATACCTCCTCCAGCACACAACTAGCCCTGAACATTCCTACATCAGTGTGATGATACACAAATGATGCACATGCATACCCAAAGACTGTCGTCTTTTGCAACAGCAAGTCATTTACGCCCGCTACACCAAGTACACCTGCCTGCACAGGTTTGCCTGATGTGCCCCTGAGGTGAAATGTCTCCTGCAGGTAAGTGTCTGAACCCAGAACCTGAGGAAGGATCAGGAGAAAGGTTCCCTCTTTGCCCCTCTGGAGCCTGCAGATCATGACTTCCAGAAGATGCTGCCAGCCTGACCTGTTTCCCAAGCCTTCCTTAAGGACAATCTAACCACATGATGAAGGATAACCCTCAAGATCAGGCAAGAAATGCACGAAGTAAAGAAAGTTGGTGGGTATTAATCATTTCAACTTTCATTCCTTTGGAGGAGTAACCCCCTGTCAGGAGACCTTCCCAACCCTGATGCCACAGCACTAGCACCCTGCATATGTACACGGCCATTGCCAGACAGCAAAGCCCAAACCGCCCGATGCCACGTTCTGCCCCGGATTATCAACAAACAAACGGGAGCGGACCCAAAACGTCGCTCAAGCACAAGTATAAACAAAACCGCTCATAACTCAAGCACAGCTCCCCCCCCCACCCCCGCACCCCAGACGAAGGCGTTTGAACCGCCGGTACTGTCAGTTCCTGGCGTTCGGGTTGAACCTGGCGCCCGGCTTCCCGCCCCGGCTGCTCCAGGTGGGTGCTCTGCGGGGCTGCTCTCTCTGGGTGGCAGCAGACCTTCAACGCCCAGCAGCGCTTCCCCGGATCCTCAGCTTGCCCGCAGATAAGCAGACAAAACCACCTTTTTCCAAGACTTCGGTGCCCAGAGCCACATCCCGTCCCGGGTGTAAGCCCCCGGGAGCTCACAGCCACCCCCTTAACGGCACCTGGCATTCCCCCAATCCCCCTTAACCCAGCGCCGGGACCGAACCGCCGCTCGGAAGAGCGGACGCGAAGTTGCCTGTACGCTGCGTTTCAAATCTCTGGCGCCGGGGCCGTGAGGTTCGGCAAGGAAACACCCCTAGGTGACAGCGGGGACCCTATCCCACCCCCCTTTTTAGCGAGGAACTGGAAGGGGAACTTCGGATTCACCCCGACACGCCGAAGTTGGGGCGCTCCCGACCTCCCGGAGGCCCGAGCGGCACCGCTCGCCCTCCTCTCCTCATCGCGGCGGAGGGGCCGGCACCGCCAGCGCGCCCCGGCTCTGACAGACCCGGGTTCCGCCGGTCCCTCCGGGCCGCGGGGGGCGCCGACCCGCCGGCTGGCGCCGAGCCCATCAGGGGGTGTCCCCTGTGTGTGTGTGTGTGTGTGTGTGTGTGTCCCACCCCCGGGAGGCTTCACCTCTGCGGGGAGCGCCGGACACCTGACGGCGGCGGCTCCTTCCCTATTGTTCAACGAGCGCTTAACCGCGGGGACATTTTGTACCGATTACCAGAGAGTTTATTGTCAAAACAGCCCGGCCCAGTGAGATGGGGGTGAGGGGGGTTGGGGCGGCCCTCCCCGCCGGCCCCTCTCCCGGTCCCGGATAACCGCGCAGTGCAAACAAAGGGCTTTTTTTTTTTTCCTCTCTTTTTTTTTGGGGGGTGGGAATGTTTTCTCGGCGGGGCGTCCCGCAAAGCCGG
>VXBZ01001950.1:717020-837752 GCA_013399135.1 Heliornis fulica
GAGCGGCCTTGTTCGCCTCGGTGGGGCTTATGATAGAGACCCCCTGCCCCCAAATACCCACCCCCCAAAAATAATTTTTAAAAAGGAATACGCCAATGGCTGTATGAGCACACATACAGCCGGGAGGGTAGGGTAAGGGGTGGTTGATCGCCCTCCTCACGGGGTGGTCAGCACGGGCACTGGGGAGGGGTCGGGTTGCGGGCCTGGGGAAGCCCCGGAGGCAGCGTGGTCCCGGGGGAAAGGAGGCCAGGCAGGGCACGGGGTGCACCCCTCAAAGGGCAGGTACAAAGCTAAAATTCCCGCTTAAAGCTCCTGGAGGTATCAGAGCAGGTTTTGTGCTCCCCAAAGATAACACAGCTGCCCCGACCTGCACCTCAAACTGTGCCTGCTCCGGGCTGTCACCTATTAGAGGTCAGCCAGAGCCCCAGAACTGAGACTTAAAAGTATGTCCTGTGTCACAAAATGAAGGATTGATAGAACTGACTGGTTTGGTACAGAAAAGAGAAAACTGACAGGGAGCTTAAACGTGGAAAAGGTTCTTACAAAGAGGATTGTGAACAATTGTTTTCATGTCCCTCAAGGGCAAGATAAAAAGTAATCCATTTAGTTCTCAGCCAAAAAAAAAAAAAAAGAAAAAGAAAAAGAAATAGCTTAAATGTTAGGAAAGCACTCGCAAAGAGTAAGGAGAATTTACTCTACAAATGCATTGCACTGAAGAGGTGGTGGAATCCCAGAGAGGGAGTTTTTTAAGCACCGATGAGACGATTGACAAGGAGGATCTGGGAGCACTTGCTTCTGTAGCTACAGAGTGGAACTGCTCTTCAGGCAGAAATAATACAAATTGCCAAAATGTGTGTCTTTAACACTGCTTTGTCAGTCAGCGACATGAGCTGCTGAGGTGAAAGAAAGGTATACAGGTGACCCAACATTCTGTGATTCTGTGACCCCGGCAAAGCAGTCACCCCTGCATTCGCCAGCTGCCCTCTGCCCTGGGAGCCAGAGGCAGCACCCTACCAGGCAGGTGGGGTAAGGACACACAGACTGTCAGAAAACCCATACCAACTCTTCTAGATGTACAGAAAGGCATGGGGGGCACATGGCAAAACCTTCACCCCATGGAAAAGCATAAATGCAGACTTCTTGAAACGTGTTGGTACAGATCAGAAAAGCTATTGAAAGCAAATTATTCCTTTTTTTTTTGCTCCATCTTTTCTTTTGCAGTACTGTCAGGTTTTTTTTCCCAAGGTTAATAGCACTGTCCCATATGGTCCAGCATTAGATGAAAGTCTTGTCTTATATGTTTAAAATGGCTCTCTCCATTTCTTTACTCTTTCATCTCTGACAGCCAGTCTCTTTTGATGGGTGAATCCTTCCTCTGCTGCAAAACGGAATGCATTTTTGTTAGCGCACCAACAATTTAAAAATCAAACATCGTTTTTGAATCATATTTCTCTGAGGTGTTAGCCTCATCAAATTAATTCTAGGTAGAGGCAAAAAGATAGCTGAAATACTTGCATTTTTAGTGAGTCCAGGTTTTCCAGGTGTCTTTGGGGTTTGTTTTTGTAGCAGAAGAGAGTTGGATTCTTTTTTTTATACAAATGCTTGGAACGTCTACAGTTTAATTTCATAAGGATGCAAAGGCAGCGCACAATATGCTACAAGAGGTTTCTACTGACACTTTATCAAGAAACATGTGATGTTGTTATTGTGACAGGTTTCTCCCTGTTGTTCTTGATTAGTGCTCTTTCAGTTAGTGGCCTGCCTTTATGTCCTGCACATCCCTGATCACATGAAGCCGAGCTCTGCATGGCCCTGCATCATGTGCCTCACTTTCATGAGCGCTAGCTGAATGTTCGGCATCTCAAAATCAGAGTGGCAACAATATTGTCCGTGTGCTTTGCATGGCTATAAATAGCTACAGTAAGTGGGAAAGAAAGGTGAATTGGTTTAAACTTTGCCACTTCATTTATTTTTAATAATCATAATGATAAACAGTTGGCCTTTGCACCTTTGTCCAGTGTATCACACTGAATGCTATAAATTCTCTCGCCCATTTTCTCTCTGCATTATAGAAGAAGAAGAAAGTTTCTTAAGCAGTGGAGGGTTCTCTTAGGTCTTTTTTCTGCCTTTGTCCAAAATATGTGAGCTTAAGCCAAAAAGAGTCTTCTTTGCATTTGCAGCCAGGCTCACATGTTTCCCTCTTTGGTCGTCACTGGTACTTTGGCAGCATGTTAGGACAGGGAATGCCATCTCTCCTCATTGTCTGCTGGAACCAACTTACAGAAGGGTGGCATTTGGGGGTGGGGGTGGAAGAGAAGAGAGATCCACAGGCTTCAGAGACAATGGATGCAGATTTGGAGATAGGAATTATAAGATCGGCTAAAAATATGAAACCCGGTATTTGAAGAGTTCCCTTCAGCTTGAAATCCTTGAAGTGATTTAACATTTGTGGGCCAGTTCCTTTGAACAGTCAATTCAAAACATTGCTTTTCCCCATCCATGGGACTGCTTACTGGAGTAAACATTGACTAGATCGATAATATTGGTAAGATTAAGCTAATGTCATTGAGCAACTGGTGCCCTAATGAAGGACTTATTTATTTCTGTGTCTGAATGAAAATGTGTTTGGAAATTAGCTAGTCTGATGACTCAAACAGTTTATTTGCCAGGGTATTTATTTACCTTTTTATTCTAACTCTTTACAGCATAAATAATCCATAGGATCTATTTTATGTACGGCATGATGCATCAGATGAGAAGAGAGGCAAATACCCTTCTGATACAGCCAATCGATGGAAGCTGGAATCCCTCCTGATAAACCCTGTGATAACAACTACTTCTGGAAGGTTAGACTTTCCTTTTTCTAAATTGCAGATTGATAGATCTTAGTCTGGGGCATCTCTGCTGCACGTAAACCGGCAGCCCCAGCAAGCCAGACAGCTCCAGAATTAACTCCTCTGTGATTCCTGTAGGCTTTGTGAAATTATGAGAGTTTGAAACGTGTATTGATTTGCCAGTGTTGTTGGAAAAGCTATCTAATCGTTGGTATAAAAGTTTGTTAAGCTTTTGAAAAGTGAGAAGTGGTTAAAATTCTGCCTTGTGCATTCATCTAAAGCAGCATTTCTGAAGAGTGGCTGTCAGCAATGTCATATGACCACTGTGCAAAAATATATACTGTACTTTGTGTCTGAATTTTAATCGACAAAACCATAGCTGTGAATTTCCTGAGCCTCTTGTTTATTGATAAAAAGCAGTATGTGAAATCTGCTGGTCTAAACCGGTGGTATGGCAAGGTCTAATCCAACTGGACCTGTTCTCTAGAAGCCTGGAGATTTCGGGACATCCCATTGTACTTAGTTTTATTAACTTTCAGTTTTTTACATCTTCACACTGACACGTAAGGGTGGGTGAGTGGGGAAAACTGGTAATATTTGATAGGCACGTGTCTTAACACTTGATCTGTAGATGGTAAGATTATAATGTCTTCCATGCAGTTTAACTGCAGAAACTTTGGCTAATTTTGGCAGGGATGACACCAAAATTAATGCAGATGAAGTGGACACTTTTATCTCATCTTTCTTCTTCCCCCCCCCAAATATGAGCTTTCAAACTGAATCCATTCAATCTTACTGAAGTAGGAGGTATCTCTTATTCCTTTTAAATCCAATTTTGTAAAATACTCACTAGATCCCGTTGTGCCCATGATCTTAAATCAGCATTGCCATCCCAGTTAGTTAAAGAGTTTTCCAGTATTGAGTGTCAAGACACTAGATATAATCATCACCGAAGCTTGAAATATATGCTGTTTTTAAAGACATCTTGTATTATCACACACATGGCACACTATTGTAAAATCTGCTTTATCAGTATAAGCTTAAGTGGAAAATAAAGGTTCAAATCTTCTTGATAGCACTTTTTTTTGGTGTAGTTTGTAGCCAGCCCACAATCTTACTAAGAAAAGAGATTTGTCTTTATGAACTGCCAAGTACACTTCTTGCCTTTATTGCTTGCTGCTTTACTTGCAGAGGCCACTCTTGAAGGCTGACTCCATGCAGAAACTTAGGTCCTTTCAAGCATTGTTTTGTCTTTTTCATTTTGTTGCTGGGTTTTTTGTTTGTTTGTTTTCTAAACAGGTTCAATATATCAAAATAATTGTGGAGATACAGCTGGTGTGACTTCCTCCCAGCTCTTCCCATCCTTCTCACCCTTCCCACACATGGCAGCTTTGGGCTGTAGACCTCAAGAGCCTCATCCTTCCCCTCCCTGCCTGCTCCCACAGGATATTAATGCTTTGGTGGCTGAAAATGTATCCAGGCTCAGCATCTCGTGACAAGAGCTAACTTTGCCTTGCTGTTCATAATGGGTCCTTCTGTGTCTTCTCACAGTGCTTTGCCGTATCTGAAATCTAAATAGATGGCTAGAGAGGGGTTTCATCAGGCACTTTTCTTCTGAGGTGATTAAAGCCACGTGAGATCCAGTTGATTCCTTTGGCATTTGGGTTAAATTGCACTAATTTGCTTATGAATTTAGAAAACTTAAAGGGAAGAGCAAAAGAACGCCCTTGACTGAGATGATATATGTCAAAAGTGTGATGTAGAGAACAGTGTGCTCTTGTCTGTGTTCCCTGAGTACATCAACTGAAAAGCTTGTTTGTTTTATCACGCCTTGTTTGTCACATCACCTCTCAAAGCATATTTTTCTCCAATCTATTTTAATTTATCATTATTTAGCTGTGTCAGAAATTGCTTAGATCAATTTTAGCCCTGTAAAGCATCTTCATGGGTTTTTTAGATCCCATTTTGTTTACATCTTTGTGTAGTTGGCAGAAATGTGTCAGTTCCCCTTCATTCAGCTAAAACTCATTACTAACCTGGGTTGTAGTGTATGGGCTCTCGACTCCTCCTGACAGTGCTTCTCTCACATGTCTGGCCTGAAGCACTTAGCCCTTGTCAGGGGAACATCATATGAGCCTCCCACTCTCCCCTGGTCCCATCCTCAGTGCTTACTCTGCCCATTTCCTTGTATAGAGCAAGGCAGATTTGTCACAACCCTGCCACCTCTTCTGGAACAAGGACATCAGTATCCGGCGTCAAAACCAACTGTTATTTATTAGAGTCAAAGGATTTCACAGAAGACAGTTCTTAAAATAGTAAACAGGCTGCACATGTGACCCATTTACTACTTTTCATAGAAAGACCAGGAAGCCTGGTCTCTCTGGCTGCTGCTCCAAAAAGCTTGTTTCAGTTTCAGCTCGGTTTCTTTCAGTTCCCTGGATAGCCATGGGCAACTGAACTTCCTAGAGACCAAGGCACTTTTTCTTTAGCATCTCAGTCTTCAAGCAGGTAACTCCCAGCTTCGGTAAAGCAAAGCTTGCAGTTTGCTGCAGATGGATGAAGTACCCCAGAACTAACAGCTTCTCCGTCACCCCTCTCTTCTGCCCCTTCCACTTTTTGGGTAAAACCTACTAAATTAAAATGCCACAGACCTTGTTGCCTTTCTGATGTGGTAGGTAACCCTTACCTGGGCAGTGCTGCAGTGTCTTAGGGGATTGCACAGCAGGTATGTACATATTTATGTTTTAATTACAATCAATCTTTGCAGTTTTTGGTAACCAAAATTCTCTGGGAGATTATTTACCCATCGTTCTTACTCCATCTTCATACAGCTATGTTGTACTGCCAGAAGCTTTTGGGGTTGGTTTTTTTCCAGCTATGTATGTTTGCCATGCAGTGTATATTATAATCCCCAAGCCAATAGGGCTGATAGATGGCAGAAAAAACATACACACCACTGGGAGAGCAAAGGGCAGTCAAAGGTGCCTCCCCATTAGAAAGGTCATGCCCATGACATTTATCATCCAGTCCTCTGTATTTTTCACCTGTAGAAGGGTTTTTTTTTTTCAGCCTTTTTGATGAGAGTTTTCAAGCTGAGATGGTGCAGTCGCCTCTGGAAATTTCTGTGTGTAGCCTGTTATGTAGTGCGAGTGAGTTTTGCAGGCACTGTCAGCCACGTCCCCAATGGATCCTGGATGCCCAGCATCCTGGAAAGGCCTGAAATTGCACCTTGATGAATTTGCATTTTGATGACTTCATTTGTCCAGGCTGGATAACCAGAAAGAAAAAATCAGTTTGTGAAGAGGCCCAGGAATAAAATGGTATTTCCTGCTGTCAGACAGATGTTGCAAAACTAGCTTATATTAATGAAATCATCAAGTTCAGGAGGATTGTGAATTTGGACCTTAAGAGCAATATTCTATTAAAAATATTCTATTAAAGGAGATGGCTACTTATTTTAGTTCCGTCTGTTCTGAGTTTAAGGAGAATTTGTGGGCCGTATCAGTTTAGTATGCTCAAATTAAGTCAAATGAGTACTAGGATATGTTTTCAGGGTCCCTTTTCCTATTTTATCTCTGTTCTTTTAGAGACTTGATATAGCAATGATGCATTACTCAGGTGTGCAGTGTTTATCTAGATGTTTCTGCACTTTTTAAAAAAATATATCTGACATACAAAACAAACTGCATTAGTGTAAAAATATATTCTTAAGACCATATCTGATTTTGCTCTGATAGGTTCAGCTGATTTCTCATGTGGTGTTTCTCCTCCTGTCCCAGGTTCCTTAATAAATGGCATATAGAGCTGTCCCCCACTGGCAGCCAGTTTAGAGGAGAGAGCTGTCTCATCACCTGGTGGCACACAGGTGCCACCTTGGCATGACTGCCACCTTGATGACTGGCTTGGGACAGGGAAGTGCCCAACTAAAACTGAGATTTAGGATTCTTTGGGGTTCACATAGAAATTACAGAGTGTCCCTTTGCCATCTGTTCCTTGCTGGAAATAATGCAAATGTAAATGTCAGGTTTGCAGCTTACAGGCCCATTGCCCCTCTAGGCATACAGCCTTTCTCGCTGAGGGGATGTGCGTCCACTGGGACCTGACTTCCACAGCTGACGGTGTGGTTTCTGTGTCTGTCTCCATTCTGAACTGCTCCTGTGCCATTCAGGCCTCTGTTTGTGCCCTTGGTTTGCAAGACTCTGGCTGTGAAATAGGCTTAGGAAGGTCCTGACCCTGCTCTCACGAATTCTGTCTCCTGCTGTGGCACTTTAACTTGCTGGCTCTTTGTTTTGCTGCCACAGCTATTTTGAGGAACCGCAGAAAAGGTTGTTTTTTCACCCCTAATCTAGTTCGTGATCTGGTTTACTGTGTGGCTTTACAAACAGGTCTCTGCCAAGCCAAGGGAGCAAAAGCAATGAGAACAAGCAGCGAGAAGGAACTTAGGCTGCCTTGCTGCCAGAGCTAACGCCTGGCAAAAGCAAACCCTTCCATTCTCCAGGAGACTTCGAACACTAGGATGCCTTTATCTGAAGCTAGGTGAGAGGTACTTACAGGTGATTTCCCCATTGTAGATGGACAACCTAAATAGTTTAAACAATGCAAGGCAGCAGCCAGCTCCTCCTCAGAGGATATCCTCCTCAGGATATCTTGGTTATCTCTGAGCTATTTCCCCATCATCTGGCCAACTGTTCCGTGCCCAGTCTGGGCTGGTGCCACTACTGCTTTTATTTATCCTTATATTAAATGTTATACAGGGTGTTGGTATAGGTACAGTCTGTTACGTGCGTGATCTCTGATGTGTCACCCGCCCTCTCTATACAGCCCACATATGGCCCATTGTTAACACAGATGTCAGCCCAGGAACAGCTTGCTTATCTCGCTACACCTCAGAGAGCGGGCAGCTCTGTCCTCCCAGCTTTTGCTTGAGTTCACGTGTCAGAGGCAGATCATTTGTTTGGGGCTTTGGGGATGAAATTAGTATAGCAATTAGGATGTGGCTGTGGCAAATGTCCACTCATTAGTCTATGACAATGTGAGCTGGATTTATGACAGTGACAAGAAGTCAAAATAACACGGTAGGGTAGCTCCTTTCAAAGGCAAATTTAACAGGTGCTGTTGGCTGAAACTGAGTCAGAGGCTCAACCAGGGGTTAAATCTTGGGGCATAATTATCTGTATAACCTTGATGCTTTGTTAATAATTCTCACTGCACAACAGCTATATAGCTGATAAGCAGAAACATGCAGAAAATGTTGTAAATAATATTTAGAATTCTATTTTCAGCTCCTTTCACAGATGATTTCTCAGTTTCTCTAACACAATCATACGATGAAGCATGTGCCGTTTTGACCCTTGAAAGCCTGGAAGAACATTAGCATCTCAAGTTTCCAAACACTTCAGAAATCCTGCTGCAAACAAACACTAGAGATATCCAGAACTATCAATGTATCATAGCCCTTGGGTTAATGTTTGGCTGATACTATCAGCCACTGATAAAATGAAACACTGCAGCCTGCATTGCAAGTGTTAACGGGATCCTGGATCAGCACTTCAGTTGTCCATTCTTTTTGTGTTGGATAAAATGTTATTGATTGACAGCTCATTGAGTTTTTGTTTCTCTAAGTTCTTTAATGAAGACAGGATCTCTACTGAAATGAGCCAGCTGAGACTGAGATTCAACTGGGTCTGAGCCAGACTGGGTGCTGTCTATATCCAGTGCAGAAATGCAGGCAGATCTGGAGTGATAGTCACACAACCTGAAGCAAGTGGAATGAATCATCCTCTGGAGGTTTCTTTCTTCTCCTCAGAGGAAATCTATACAACAATGTGAAAGTTTTATATGCTGTTTAGTCTTAAAGGTTAACAGTCATTTCCTTTAGATGCCTAAAATCCAATAAGGTGAGTGAATACAATCAGTGAGGAGTTTCCTCTGTAAATAAATCCAAAACAGTACTAACTAAATATTTAGACATGGAGACTTGGTCACAAACACAGATCATTCTAGATCTTGCATCACTACCAGCTACATCTCAGATCACTGCTTTCAGCAGTGAATGGCCCAGCCCTGAACATGTCTGCCCATCTCCTTGCTCACTGGGGAAAAAAGGACCCTGCAGCTCCCTGGGATTTAGAACCCCCTTGCACTGCTCCGCTGGAGAACTTCAGTGAAGTTTCTCTGTGCCGCGGTGTCTCCAGCTACAAAATGCACTGAGCTCCTCTGCAAAACGCTTTGTGCTCTGTGACTAATGAGGGCACCGTAAGAGCTAGGTATTAGCCCCCCAGAGCAGTTACTGAGCCTCTCCAGCACATGCCACATTCATTTCCAGTATGCCTCTGGGCCTCGTTAGCTGTACGGTATGTATTCCTCCCCAAAGCTCCATTTTCTTTGCATCAAAACCAACACAGCACAAAGGCTGTGGGTTGCAGATGCCCTCTCAGTGTCCCACTAATACCTTGCCTGACCAGCCATTCTTCCATCAATAGCAACATGGAGCGAAGAGTATTTCCAGATGGAGTCAGCAAGCCCCACAGCTGTTATTTGTAGGTGGATTTCTCTACTGCCATGGTTGATGCTTTAGAATACTTGTTACCCAGTGAGACAGGGTGTAACCAAGTGTTTGTAAGCTGGACCAGCAGCAGTAGATCTACCCAGAGCCTTCTGTGTTATTGTGATCCTCCAACACCTCACATTATCAAATTGGTCGTGCTGCTGTGACGTGAGCTCAGGTGTCTCCTCTGTTGTGCTAGGCAAAGCTGTGTGTGGCCACGTCATGGATCCAGGCAGGGAACCAGCCTAGCTGAAGGATTGCTATAATACCAAAATGGGGGGTGGAGAACAGGGTTACTTAAACTTAACATCAGTGTCTGTGAGGTGCATTATGGACTGCAGCCCTTGGAGTTGTTTTCTAGGTCTTCATTGTTTCCTAGAGCTGACAACTTCTTGCTGCTGCTTCTGATAAAGTTTTCAGTTCCTTTAGCCAGGCTCTGGTTCCACCTAGATTTTTTTAATTTCTTTCAACAAAGATGTTTGAGATAAATTGCAGCTCCTTTTTCAGAGACATACTAAAGGAGGCACAGCAAATGCTCTTGGCTCATCTGCACTGAATCTCGTAATGACAACAGGTGCAGAGCATCCCCAAGCAGGATGCCCATTTTCTGGCAGAAGGGGAGAAGGTGGAGGTCACAGAATCACAGAATGACTAGGTTGGAAAAGACCTTTAAGATCATCGAGATGGCTTCCCTAAGCACTCAAAAATGGTACGGGATTCCTACAGCTGCAGCAAGGGTCTGGCCTCAGGAAGGTCTGCACAACAGACAGGCAGCATTGCATGTTTCAGAAAGGGATTTCCATCTGGCACTAGCTCTTGAGCATTCTCCAGCGTACTCCCAAAGCTCTTGCATCTGTATGAGCTCACTGGCAGGCTGGGAGCTTTCGTGCTACACATGCCTTGTCAACATGAGCCCCATTGCAGGGTATATTACTAGAGAACTACTACTCTGAGTTGTATAACCTATTTGTGCTGATGCCACTCCATTGAACAGAACCACCATAAGTAAACTTGTCTTAGAAGGACAATGCATTTGTGGTACAAATTGCCAGTAGACTCTAGTACATTCTCAGGTATGAAATTTCTGAGAAGACTTAACCAATTTGTTGTTTTTTCCATGGATGACTTTAATTCAAATTCATTCACAGCTTTCTTTCACTATTTGATTGACTGCAGCTGGATAAGAAGGAAAATGTTTGCTAACTGCATTTTAGCCGAGTATGCAACAGTATCTCAATTCTACCAGGAAGCATATCTTTAGAGGGCATCTTTTTGTTAAGCAAATTATTATAGACTTTGCCCAATCTATAAAAGAGCAGTTTCACTGTTTTTCTGATTCTCTTTTACTTTTATGATAATCTGAACATTTATAAGACAAGATATCGTTTAGATGTTCAAAATAGAATCATATTTTTGGACCGTGACATCAGTTTTTATGCCATTTCACTCTATTTTCAGCTACAATTAAAAGTTCTTTTTTAAACAAACTGTATCTAATTTCTGTGCTAAATCAAACTAGGCAGCAAGGAATGTTTTTACTTTTAACTAGAATGTCATTAAAGTCAAGACATGCAAGTACAATGAGGAATTGTAAGACATTTCTCCAAACAAAAATAATGGACTGACTGCAAGGTCTTTGTCTATACTAGAAGTGGGTTTGGGTTTTTTTTGGTAGAGAAATGCCGGCAAACCCTTATGAACAACCACTGCTTGCACCGAAAATAAAGTGGTTTCCCACTAGAGAAACTTGTTCCAGTTTTCTGAACAGAAGCAATACCAAGAACAATTTTGCCAGCCTAGCAGTATTTGCAAGCACAACTGTGTCACAGAATCACAGGATGACTAGGTTGAAAAATACCTTTAAGATTATTGAGTCCAACTGTCCCTGTCTTCTCCTAAGCCATATTCCTGAGCACCTCATCTACCTGTCTGTTAAATACATCCAGGGATGGGGACTCAACTACCTCCCTGGGCAGACTGTTCCACATCCCAACAACTCTTTTGGTGAAGAATTTCTTCCTGACATCTAATCTGGACCTGCCCTGGCGCAGTTTAAGAACATTCCCCTTGTCCATTGCCCACCTCTCTACAACCTCGTTGAAGGACATTGAGGTCCTGGAGTGTGTTCAGAGAAGGGCAACCAGGCTGGTGAAGGGTCTGGAGGGCAAATCTTGTGAGGAGCAGCTGAGAGATCTGGGGAAGTTTAGTCTGTAGAGGAGGAGGCTGAGGTGAGACCTTATCACTATGTGTAATTATCTGAGAGGATGTTGTAGAGAGGTGAGCGATGGGCTCTTCAGCCAAGTGACAGGTGATAGGACAAGGGGAAATTTCCTGAAGCTGCACCAGAGCAGGTTCAGATTAGATGTTATGAAAAAGTTCTTCACTGGAAGAGTTGCTGGGATGTGGAACAGGCTGCCCAGGGAGGTGGTTGAGTCACAGATTCACAGAATCACATAAGTTTAGGAGTTGGAACAGACATTGAAAGATCAGAGTCACCATCCCTGGTTTTACTTAAAAGACAGGTAGATGAGGTGCTCAGGGATATGGTTTAGGAAAGGACTAGTACAGTTGGACTCGATGATCTTAAAGGTCTTTTCCAACCTTGTGATTCTATGATTCTGTGGTTCTGTGATTCCTTTCATGTAACTATAAGCAGTGATAAGGTCTCCCCTCAGCCTCCTCTGCCCCAGACTAAACATCCCCAGCACCCTCAGCTGCTCCTCATAAGGTCTGTTCTCAGCATCGCTGAGGGCTATGTAGTAGTAGCTCCTCCTTGACATGGTTATTCCAGCAAAAATGTTTGGCCCAGCTAATGCTGCAATTAAGAGTTTAAACTAACAGAATTAGCATAGAAGTGGCATTCATTTTTACACATGGAAACAGTACGTAGAAGATGTTCAACAGGGTTGGTTTGGTCTTTTTTAGAGTATTAAGTTTGTAAGTAAACCACTGCTCCAATTATTTTAACAAATGTCTATGCTGGGGCTAAATTCCTTCACAGTATGCCTTTAAAGGGCCACACATTGCATGCATTATATATTGTATGTTACTTATAGCTTTGCTACATCTTCAAACACGACATTGTTCTCTGAGAATAAAGCCTGTGGCAAATTATGAAGTTTCAAAAAACAACTTGCTTTTTGGGTTTGCAAGATCAAGAAGTGGCATATGACCAGTATCTCTTCCTGTAAGCACTGCTGCAGTTCACTAGCACAAAAGGTTAAACTGCATTTAGCCAAAATCCTCCAAAAATTGTTTGTGTGGATTTCTAGCCATCAATAGCCCAGGTCAAAAATTCAGCCCCTGTGGAAATACTGTCTTCAGTGTGATGATAAGACCTCCAGGCCACCAGAGAAGTTAAGTGTTGAATTCCTTGGTCAAATGGTATTAAAGAACTGGAGCATTACCTGTGACCCGGGGGAAGGCTGTAGTATCTGGGACTTTGATGTCTCTGGCACTAATCAGTGTTGATTAAAGACTGAACATGAGACAAATGAGAGGCACATGACTGTGCTTGGTTAGCTGTGGAGAGAGTCAAACATTCAAAGCTTAAAATTACAGTCTTAGATCTCTACTTTCAACACTACCCATGACTCATGTGGAGGCTCACAGGGTCGTTCAGCTCTCTCTTGCATTGCTCTGCAGCTCCTCCTGGGTCTGCCTCAGAGAGCCATACTCTGTGGTGGGGCAAGACCTGAGCTCGGTCTTTCACATTACTCATGTCTAGGACCTGCCCATTCCTCTCCCCCACCTGCTGCCTCATGTTACTGTGTTTCTTCTTGCTTCCAGCCTCTCCTTTATCAACCCCAACCTCCCATCCACTTCTCCAGCCCCCTCTCCTGCCACACTGCCTCACTGACAATTAAAATTTTCTCAAGCTTGAAGTGGTGAGGACTTTTCCCAGGTTATTTCATCTCCTGATGGATATGAACAAGTCTGCAGGCTTTCAGGGAAGGATGCTGCAGTGAGCTGGACGTGAGACAGTGCACCACATCCATGCTCAAGTGTGCATCTACGTAGGGGAAAGTAAATCCCTCTATTCCGATATGCCAAGCAAATCCACATCTCTGCTACACCTAGCAAACATCTTGCAGACACATGAATTGATTTCTTTGTCTGACCTGTTCCTATCTATTAAGCAGAGGGGTCTTCCCTCGGTTTCTTTTTGGACTCTTTCATCTTTTCCTTTTTTTTTTTTTTTTGCTTCTATACTCCATTACAAACAAGAATTTCCTAATTATTTCTGATCTAACCCTTTAAATATTTCGCGTGATGGTGACAGTAAGGAAATGAAAGAAGGAAGATATATATTTGTGAATTGATCTGGTCACCCTCAGGCTTTGAAGTGGGAAAAATTTAGGTCTAGGCAATCCATTTCTGAAGTAAATGTTTCACTCATATATCTGGAGCCCCCATTAGCGAAGGGGCAATCTGTCATAGGCTTTCCCTATAGGAGATGCTTTGTGCCCTTGCTCTGGGAAGAAAGAATTGTAAACACATGAGGCGACTATTAAACTGAGGGACTGAAAACACCACTAATAATGTTCATTAACTGCAAGAGAATTACTTGTTTTCCTTTTTTTAATGTAAAAGGGAAATGGAGAGATTTGATTTTATTGATATCTGCAAGATAAAAAAAATAAAATAAAAGCCCATCTATTAAATCTCCAGATAAATATATTTTCTTGCAACACAAGATGTGCAATTCCATGGAAACAAACACACAGGCTTAAACTGCAAAATGCTTGGGGGCATTTTTAACTTATCAGCATTGGAAAAAGGGGAAGTAAGTATAAATGTCACAGAAGCTATAACCAAAATTAAGAGAGCATTCATTGTGTTTAAATCTTACGGATAATGTGCTAAAGATTAAGTTGCATACTAATAGCACACACCGCACAGCTTAAAGCGGTAGCACACAAACCAGATTTCAAATGCCAAAAATAATTTAGTAAGATAATACAAATTATGATCATATTAATATAGATCTGTATCTGGTGCAATTCCTGTTCCCATTTTTAGGAGGCTGTTAATTAGGAAACTACGATATTAGTCCCTTTTTTCTAAATTGCAAACAAACCCCAAGGCCGTGGTTGTGTGTGAGAAGCATTTAACCTCTGCAAAATCCCACTGGGCACATTAGACAGACAAAGTTTACTAACACTGATATCAGATTATAGAAATAATGATCCTAGCAGATACTCTTTCTCACTGATGCTCTTTGGCAGTGTTGCTTCATTGTTAATATCATAGGACAGAGTTGCAGGAGCTACCCCATGGGAATCCTTCTGCAACCTCAGGTATTAGCATAAATAGCTGAGTTTCTGCCAGGTTTGGTGACCCTGTGAAGAGCTGCTGGAAGCTCACTCGAGCTTGGAAAGCACCACTGTCCTGTAAATGACTCGCTGATCGTTTGTCCTGGCCTTGCATACCCCCAGTGCAAGGTTGGAATAAAGGAAGCCGGTAATTACATCTATTCCTCCAGATGTGATGGTGGAACCTGTGGGCAGGCATGTTGTCTGAATCTCATTTGCTCAAATTGATTTGAATTTTATAGAGTCTTTACAATGAGTAGGACAAGTGGCTGGTGCCAGGAGCATGGATGCATGCATGGAAAGGTGGCAGTAATTGAGTGTGTGAACTACACAGTCTTTCCTCACTTATTTTTTTAAGTCCTGCACCAGAAAGTTCACATTTTGAAGTGCTTTCCCTAATACCTAGATAGAAACCAGTGAGGAGAGACTCTTTCTAAAAGCCTTTCTCAGAGCACAGGTGTATATCTGTATAACACTACACAAGGCTGGGTTCTGGCCCTCTGAGTCTCGAGAGTAAGACAGTAAGCCCCGAGTCCAGCATTTATTCCTACACAGGGCCAGAGAAATACTTGGTCAGCTTCCAAATTCCTACGTTTTCCTGCCTATTGAGTTGTCATGCATCCAGGGTGCCTCGATTCCATGGCTTCTGTTTCCAACAGAAATTTCTGTAAAGAAATTTGAAGTTACCTTTCTCTTCCACTTGTCAGGAAAAGGCACCAAACTTATGATTCAAATATGTCCAGCATCATAACGCGCTGAGGAAGATCCTCTGGGCATTCATAGCTTCTTCAGGCACTGTCTCTCCTGTCTGGATTCAGATAAGGTGTAATTTATTAACTTTCCCTCTGCATACATTGTGTGTCTCCAGCAGACCTAGTTTTGGAAGAAAAGTTTATAATATGTTTTTGCAGAATGCTTTTTTTTCAGGCATTTCTAAAATAATAAGAGTTTCGATCCAAAGGAAGTGATTATGAAGAAAAAGGTGTGAGAAAAGTGAAATTGCTGCAAAGTTCAAACTGTTTCCAGCAATTACTGCAAGCTTTTCCGACTCATCTAAGTGTTGCAGTACGAATTATGTCTTCAAGCGGTTCTTGAGCTTTCACAATACAGATTTTCAGATATATTTGTTTATGACTGAGCCTTACTGCATAATGCAAATAAAGTAGCAATACAGCAAGCGTGAAGCATGACATAAAAAATAAGATTAATGTCAAGCTCGCGGTGTCTGTGTGATGCGTCCTCAAAGCGCCCTTCGCCTCCGAGTTACACATTTGAAATCAGGAAGACATAGCCTAATTTTCATTATCTTTGGATGCTCAACAGTGTTTAATAAAAATGAAAGTTATACACTCATTTTCTCATAGAGATCAAATCTCGCTTGAAGAACTTGATAGCTTTTCTTCGTCCGCTCTTAATTCTTTTGGTAAATTAGCAACTGAAGAAAACACGGTACTGGTAGTTTAAATTAAAAGAGCAGCAGTGTTTGATACAGTGCCTTACAAAGTCTTACTCTCAGAATTAATTTGGAATTGTTTGGGCAGAAAAATTGCTATGCAAATTGCAAACTGCAAACCTTCAGCACAACCCAACTGGACATCTATAATGTCTTCACAACCAAAAAGCCTTTCCTCCTCCATGGGAAAAAAAAGTTCAAAAACACAATCATTCTTTGTTTGTAGAGCTGTGGTCCAGACACGAGAACTCAAGGCTTCTTAGAAGAAAAAAACAAGTTTATGGATTCTGTAACTGTTCTAGACATGCAATCAGAGATGCTTCCCTGTACTGATGAATTCGGTCAAATCAATATTGCCTGACTCCCTGGGAGCTCTAGATTTGCCAGGATTCTGGCATTTCAAACACTTTCAGGTGTCTGACACACTCACAGCTTATGCTCAGTCATTTTCCTTGCAGTTTCTCAATGCCCTGTATCAGATTCCTCTACTTGATCCCGTGTGAATTGAAAATGTTGTTTATGTCATTTAGATAGATAGATAGATAGATAGATAGATAGATAGATAGATAGATAGATAGATTTGTAGGGGAGTAAATAAATGAATGAATTAATAAGTCTTATGCACAGGGTGCCAAGTTTTTAGACATATTCTTCTCTGTTCCTGACTGTATGCCTGAAGAGGAGCCTTAATTTTCAAATGAAGCCCTTTCCCATCAACCCCCTTTGAAGTATGTTAAAGATACTTTAGAAATTCAGGTATTATTAATCACTGTTATGTCACTGGACTGCTGAGTATTTTCTGCATCTTCAGAGCCTGTGGCAATAAGGCTCAGATGTTCTTCGAGTAGTAATTATACCTTCAGACATATATATCTTTGTAGTTAACTATGCTTTATTAGAACATATATCAAATTAGATATGTATTTCTAGGTGTAGTTGTTTTGGGCAGTGATGCATTGCAGTGTAGTAATCATGACTTAAGCAAATAAAAGAAATATTCCTCACCTTTGAAACGTTTGCAGAATTACTCTCTCCCTCTGTAATGTAAATAAACAAGGCAAGAGGTTATACGGATAGTCAAAACTCCAACTTGGTACGGGGTAGAACAAGATCTTCCCAATGCCAGGTAAAGGGCAGGTTACTTCTAACAGAGGTGCAATGATTGATGTTAACTACTTGCAATTAAGGAGCCTTTACCTAGAGGAAAAAGCTGCCCGCTTTGTCTGGAGTGGTGAGAAAACAAACATTGTGTTCCTGAACAAGTATCCTCCCAGGATTTATAAAGAAAAAAAAAAGAGAGGAAGGGAAGCTGTCAGGACGACAATAGTTTTACACTTGCATTATAAGCCCTAGAGACCAAAGGAGTCAGCTCTTCCCTGGGTTGGTGACTGACTTCTCCTCCAGAAAGCAGTCCAGTGTTTAAATTCATCTGAGGGCTCGACATTCAGATGCTGGACAAGTTTGGTGAGGCTGGACGTGAAGCTGCATCCACTCCGTTTGCTCACCTGAAGACTTCATTTTGAGCCAACTCAGGCTGCTCAGATTAGAGATGATGCTCAGGAACATTTCAGTGACTAGAGATTTCTCAGGAAACATGAGATTGCTGTGATTGAGAAATTTTTTAATGTGGTTGGACATTTATGAGTACCCCTGTTTGAAGTTTGTTTGGCATTGAGATCTCACATAGAAAAGAGCCAACCATGACAAAAGTTATGGATATGTTTTATCCCTGTTTTTATGAAGTCAGACTTGTTCTGAATCAAGATGCCACAAACATGCCGCCTTGGGTACTTCCTATTCCAACTATCCTTGATACAAGGCTCGGAGGAAAGCTTTGAAGATAGAATTTTCCATGTCTCTAGCATTTATCAGCAGGCACTCATTACACAAATGGCCTTTGATGGAAATCTGTGGGCTTGCCAGCCTGGTGAAGGCAGACACTCTTGAGCTATGTTTGCACCCAGAGCTGACAGGACAGTTGATGATACATAGCAAGGCAAAATCATAAGACACTACCCCCCACCCCCTTCCCACAGCATCTTTGGTAATGTTAATCTCACTCAATCTCACCAAAACTCAGTTGTCAGACCCCTGAATCTAATAATAAGATGAATAAACACTTGACTGTGCTGGCTCTGCCTGAGCCTTTCATTAGCCAAGATATACTTGAGGATACCACCTGCAAGACACTCAACCCTCCCCAGGCAACACTCCAACCATTCTGGGAGTCTCATTCTGACCCAAAATTTCTGCCCTAGCCCTAAACTATCTTCTTGCACCACGTGTTTCCATGAAAATTTTCCATGTTCATGAATCCACATTTTCTCATGAGAAACTTCCATCAAAAGATTTCCTATCAGCTGCAGTTTTGTTTCACTTCAAAGACAAGTGCTATGGCAAGACCTGCATGCTGGGAAATTTTTAAGTCATGTGTCTTGCCTTGAATGTTAAAAAGATCCATTTTCTGTACACAGCACATAATGCCCAGCATTAAGTATTTGAGGTAAACCACATAAAACTCAAATAGCATCAACAGTATGCAACTGTCCCAGAAGGTCTAGAATAGTGCTCAAACCCGTACACTTACTAAACTGCCCTTATTTCCTTGTGAATAAAACAGTGTGTGTGTTGGGGAGAGGGAGTGTTACCTGTGAATATGCTGGATCATTAGTGTGTGTGTCTGAGTAGTGGCAGTACGGAGGATCACAGAATCACAGAATGACTAGGTTGGAAAAGACCTTTAAGATCATCGAGTCCAACCGTCCCTGTCCTCTCCTAAACCATATCCCTGAGCACCTCTTTTACCTGTCTGTTAAATACATCCAGGGATGGGGACTCAACCACCTCCCTGGGCAGCCTGTTCCACATCCCAACAACCCTTTCGGTGAAGAATTTCTTCCTAATATCTAACCTGGACCTGCCCTGGTGTAGTTTAAGGACATTCCCCTTGTACTGTCACCTGTGACTTGGCAGAAGAAACCTCCTTTCAGGAGGTAGGTAGTGATAAGGTCTCCTCTCAGCCTCCTCTTCTCCAAACTAAACTTCCTCAGCTCCCTTGGCTGCTCTTCATAAGGTTTGTTCTCCAGACCCTTCACCAGCCTGGTTGCCCTCCTGTGGAACTGCTCCAGGACATCTATCTTCTTCATGTAGTGAGTGGCACAGAACGGAACACAGTACTCAAGTTGCGGCCTCACCAGTGCTGAGTACAGGGGCACAATCACCTCCCTAGACCTGCTGGCCTCGCTGTTTCTGATACCAGACAAGATGCCATTGACCTTCTTGGCTACCTGGGCACACTGCTGGCTCATAAGATGTTTGGCTGTAGAAACCTAGCTATGGTAATTGTTCTGGAAATGTGCTGACTCCCACGTGATATTGCAAGAAGGGATTTAGCCACCCTGGGGAGATCTCCCAACCCTGTGCAAGGTTACCCACATCCTCACTATATCTCAGAGGAAAATACACCTGCCAAGGCAAGCAGAGAAGAAGGTAGAAGCACACCACTGATAGTTGAGAGTGAGGTACCCTCTCCAGATCCAGACATGTTAAGTTGTTCAGCCGTATCTGCTCAAAGTCACAGCTTTGCTGGTAGGTGTCTGAAGACTGTGACAGAGGAGACAGACCTTTGTTGGGTACATTTAGGGCATAACTCTTATATGGCTTATTTTAACGCAAAGTACTACCAGGATATTTATATTAACGTTCTGGAAAAAAAAAAAATAAAATTGGGGGGTTCTTCTCTTCCAGAGCAAGTTCATTATCCGTGCTGAGATAAGGATTAGTGTCCCTCACCACTGCAGTTCATATCTCACTGGAACGGACCAAAAATACCTCTGGCTTCTCCAAGCAGTTTTCCCTTCAGCTTCAGGCACACGTCCATTTCACATTCACAGGGTTTTCTTTCAGCTCACACAGCAAAAGGCTTATTTATTTATTTACAAAAAATGAAAGACAAGCTAGATTTCGAGATGTACGTGCTGTAGATCAGTGCACCAGCCCAGGCTAAGCTCTCAGAAACAGTGCTAAGCCTTTTATCTCGAAAGCGGGCTACCTCTGATAAAGCCTTTCGGTCCAGAGTGTGGGTAAATTTGTACTACTTTAAATCCGGCTATACCACAGCTCTCTCTGCGGACTGTCATTCCAGGCATGGACCTGGAAGATGCTAAACAGCAGCTACAAAGATTAAACATTTAAAATCAGCAGGTGTGGATAACCTGCACCTGTGATTTTACTTTTTTTTAAGACAGCTAACTGAAGAGAACCGAGAAGCAGAAATGGTGATTTTCAGCGTACTGGAAAACTTCCAGCAGTTCCCAGAAGACTGGAAGAAAGTCAATGGCATGTCAGTATTTTAAAAACCTGTAGCAGGAAGCTCGGGTATTACAAGTGTATCAGAACTATTTGGAAGCAAAACAAAAATGTCGACTTGTGAGTATAGACTTGATTTTAAGGACAGAAATAAAACTGTTTCAAATCAAAATTGGTTTGTGCAAAACAAATCTTGCCAAACTAAAATAATAACTTCTTGTAATGAGGCTGACCATTGCTGGAGACAAGTTGTTGAAGCAGAGGGAGATGTGGTACCGCTGTTTTTACAGAAACTCTGAAGCATCAGAAATTTTGTGTTTAGACTGAGAATGAAAAATATAAAGAAATATTTAAATTGCTTAGCCAAAACTTACAGAAATAGCTCTTGGGTTCCAAAATGACTAAACCCTTCTGACAAAACCTTCTATCTCCACTGCTATCAAATTTAAAATATATGAAGAGGTAAAATCTGTACTGTTCACCCATGTAAATGGATTTTTGCATAAATGCACCAAAAACTAGTGTCCACAAGATAGTGATGGTTTTGATTGCTGCTGAGCAGCTCAAGTTATGCAAATACACAAATACTGTTCCAACAAATGAGTAAAGGGCAGTGGCAGGTAAGATCACCAATAAGCCTTTGTTTGGGATGCTCTTTCTCATATATTCTCTCTTAAATAGTCAGGCAGTGGCATTATGCTCCAAAATAAATACAAGTTAGTCATCTGCTGCACATCAGCAATATGCACCAGATGTTTCAAAGCTGTGAATACATTTAAAATTCCATTTTACAGTGTCTGATTATTAAATAGGATGAAAATTTTGGGCTTCATGCAGGAAGCTGCAATGACTGTCTTATCTATGAAGGATTAATTTAATTTGTGGCAGAATGGCTGCATTTCCTCACTGCCAGGGAAAGTGGAGGAAAGCAGTATGGTCACACTCTTCCTGAAGAGGATGGGAGCAAGCCTGTGTGTGTACATTCATAGAGATTTATGTATTGGTTTATGTTGGTCTGGATGCACCAGACCCGTAAACTGAGAAAAGTGAGTGAATCCTTACTAAAATCCTGTGTAGACATTCCCATGTGGAATGAAATCGGTGTTACTGCCCTTTGAATTATTTCACCAGTGGGTGTGGCGATCACCTCTCAGTCTCAGCTAGGAGTTTTCATAGCCAGTGCTGGTGTTTTCCAATGACCTCATGGAGGGCATTCACACAGTCCAATAAGCACAAAGGACCCTGGGCTCCTTCAGAAGAGGGGTGGCCAACAGGAGCAGGGAGGGGATTGTCCCTCTCTACTCTGACCTTGTGAGGCCTCATCTGGATTACTGTGTCCAGATCTGGGACCCCCAATTCAGGAGAGAGGTGGAGCTGTTGGGGAGGGTTCAGAGGAGGCCACAAAGACGATCAGGGGGCTGGAACATCTCCACTGTGAGGGCAGGCTGAGGGAGCTGGGCCTGCTCAGCCTGGAGAAGAGAAGGGTGCGGAGGGACCTCATTGCAACCTTCCAGGACTTAAAGGGAGAGTATAGACAGGAGGTTGGTAGCCCTGCCTGTGGCTGGGGTGTTGGAACTCGATGATCCTCAGGGTCCCTTCCAACTCAGTCCATTCGGTGACCCTGTGATCAAGTAATCATAATATAAAAAGTTGATGCTCCTTTGCTTAGAGTTGCCTCCATGAAAGTGGGAGATGTGGAGTTTATTTCATTTGTCAGTGGTCTGGAAAAGGATGATCACATCTCCAGTTCTCTAACAACTGCCTGCCACTACTTAACCCAACCAAAAGATGCACGTCTGAGACATATGAAGGTTTCTGGGAACCTCCGTCATGCCAGCTTCCCATGAGTGTCACTGGAGATTGAAAATGTTTATTTTTTATTTTTAAAACCACTGTTTGCTGAGTATTGCTCCTCACCTGTGTCCAGAGAGGTCACCAATATAGCTGTGAGCTAGGGCGGGTGTATTAGCAAACACTGTCAAGAGAGTCATATTTTGGAAGAAAGAGGACTTTTGCCAGAAGAGCTTAAATTCATAAAATGGCCTGTACTTGCCACTGGACTCTATTCATGGTCCCATATTCGAGGTGTGGAGGTGTACCCCGAGGCAGCTCAGCATGCTGCTGCTCTAAGTGTTGCCATTCTTCCCAGTTTAGCATGCCTTGGGGTTGGAAAGCACAAGCTGGGTTCTTCTAGGATCAACCTCAACCAAACAGCGCAGATCAGGACACCCGGGGGACTTTCAGCCACAAAAAAGGGGAAAGGACCAGACTTCAGCTAGTCTGATGTAAAACCTCCACAAACCTACATATCATGAACACCACGTCCTCTGCACCAGAACCAATTTGCTTTCCAGTTCACCCTTACTGCTCTGCACTGCTGCTGCTGCTGCAGATATTTTCCATGGCCCCACACCAGCTTGGTGTGTTCATCATGTCTAAAAGCATTTTCAAATGTGCTAAAGAAAGAGGTAAGCAGTTGATGAGCATAACATCCAAATCTTTTTCATCAGGAAAATGGAGTTCTATATAGATTTTTTTTTTAAAGTGGCTGCTTTTAAAAATGCCAGTATTTTTTTGGAAATCCATAAGTTGGATAAAACTCAGGAGATTTTAATTTCTCAGAAGTTTTCAGGTTATGATTGGTTTAGTGCTTAAATCTGGGGGAAATTTTAACCAAAAAATCTAGCGTGATTTTCTCTTTTTTGCTTATGCATAAATCTTCCTGGGAACAGGATCCATGTTAAAAGAAAACACAGAAGGTCTTCTCTAAAGTGCTACAGTTTACTACAACTGCCATAAAGTAAATTTATGGAAATTTTTTTAAGAGCAAAAGAGAAATGTGTGAATTTAGATCCAGAGGTGGAACAGAAATGGAGAAGGATGTTGGCAATTTTTATTCCACTTGTAAAAAAAAAAAAGAGGAGTGATTTTTAATTCACATTTTGAACATTATCTAGTGTTTGAAAAACATATCCATTAAAAACAGAGAGGAAATACGATGTGCTTCTAGCATGATAGAGGTGAACTAAAACCTAGATGCATAAATGCAGAAGCAGATGTAGAAATGCTGTTGTATTTACAAAAAGCTAAGAGGTGGAAACCTACAAAAAGATTCAAGTGACATTTGCACTCACTTGCACATTATTAGTTAATAGATACGTAATGAACATTCGAATAGGAAGACAGCATTAAAAATCCAAATCTGTCGCTCCTGACTCTGCTGTCTACCTTTTTAGCAGCCAGAATTTTGCACATGGACCATTCCCTTGGCAGACAGAGAAACCCTTTTTGTTATATTTTCTCTCTCGCCTGCTTGCTGCTTCTTGTCTGCATGTGATGACGAGATGTCATTTCAACACACAGCGTTGAGACGTCTGACAACAGCCGTTACACCATCCCAGTTTGAGCTACTTTCACTGCCAGAACCAGGACACCTTGCATATTAAAACATCCAACCCGCGGTCTAACACAGAAAAATATTAGTGCAGATGCTTCAGGTGTGGGAAAGTACCATGCTTGGTCAGGAAAGGAGACAGTGACCAGCTACCAGCTGATGTTGTCCATTAAGTTGTTCCCGTGCCACCAAGCACGTAGGTGGTGAGGTCTCCCCAGGTCTAACATGGAGTGAAAACTTCAGAGTCTTACAGCACCCATCACCTTATAGGGATGGGGCAGTCTTGTGCATAAAACAAGGTTACTGTTATATTTCAGGCCACAAAGGCAATAGCTTCCAGCAGATTGCTTGTCCTACGTCTAATGAACAGCAAAATGCCAGTGTGTCTACCACAATGGGAAGCACTGCAGCTCTAGAGGGGTTGCAGTGGGCATGAGCCCCATGGGTTTGGGTGCAGGTGGAACATGCAGTGTCAGGGTGGGTGCTGTGGAAGAACATGTTGTTCCCAGGAAGGAAAGAGGGAGCAAGAGGGTAAAAATTCTTGCAGCCACCTCGTTGCCTCTATGCCATGCTGCCTGACTGCCACCAGTGCTGCTGCCTGCTGTAGCCACCAGTGGTGGCATGTCAGAAAAACAAATCTGGCCACCGGTGAGGAAAGTAAGCTGGATGTATTTAAAAGACGGATAGTTGAGGTGCTCAGGGATATGGTTTAGGAGAGGATGGGTACGGTTGAACTTGATGATCTTAAAGGTCTTTTCCAACCTTGTGATTCTGTGATCATGATTGTGATTGTGATAATGTCTATTCTGACTACATTATTAGTAGTGGAACCTCAGGGCAGTCCAAGGATGACTGGCCTGCAAAAACCTGTCATTTTCCAGGCACATTTCTAGGGATTTCTTGCCTCCTTTAGCAATGTCTTCCAAAATTTCATCACTGAGAACAGTTTTCCTATTGCCTAATGTAAATCACTCTTGCTGCAGTTTAAGCCCCTAAACCTCTTGCCTGGTCCACCTAGGATGGGAGGAAGAGTTCGCTCTGTCCTCCTTCCAGCTGCTTCTTACATATCTGAAGAGTGTTATTATGTCTCCCTTCCATCTTCGCTTATTGAGGCAACCATGACAATAGCAATGTTCTTTAAGGTTTGTAATCAATAGACACGGAAAGAAAAATCAATCAGATTGACTTCTCGAGGGAAGCAAATTCTTTGGCCTACTTTGTAGCAATGAGATCTCCTGAGTGATGAGAGTATTGCAGGGAGATGGGAAGGTGGGAATAGCTCTGGGCTGTTCAAATAGGGAGGGCAAGTGAGCACTCCTGTGAAAATATCTATTTACCTGTGGGGCATTTGTTCTGGTACTTTTCTGTGGCAACTGAATCATGGAATGACCGAGTTGGAAAAGTCCCTTAAGATCATCGAGTCCAACCGTCCCTGTCCTCTCCTAAACCATATCCCTGAGCACCTCATCTACCCCTCTGTTAAATACATCCAGGGATGGGGACTCAGCCACCTCCCTGGGCAGCCTATTCACATTCCAACTGTTTTGGTTTACTCTTTTTGGTGAACAAACACTTTTCCCAGGTACTTAGCCAGTAAGTCTAAAAACAAAGACAAAAGTCTTTTTATCAGGGACTCTCGCATGGAGCCATGAGTCCTGCTCACACAGGACAGTGTGTGGAAGAAAGATATGGCAGCGCCCTGGTTCAAAAGACCAATTTCCCCTGAACGAAGCCAGGAAAGCAGACTCGGTGTCACCTGGGCCAAGCTTCTGGTGGAGGTGAGGCCCTGTCATTTCATACACCATGTCCTGCCAGCACGGGCTCTGGCACGGTCACCCACAACTCTCACAGGCAATTTTTGAACAAAAACAAAGAGAAAGCAGCACAAAGTAATTATTACATACTTTTAGTTCACACACTCGTCATCTGATGCGTAAAATGAAAGCCTAAACGGAAGAGGGTCAGACTGAAACAAAAGCCAGAGTGATAAGTGCTCTGAAGGGCCACAGTATAATTAGTGTTAGGTTGTATTTCATTCAATAGTTTTATTCTAAGATCATTGATCAAGAAAATGTTCAGAGATTATGCACGAATTAAAGCTTCAAAGCCTCTCTTCAGTATAGGTTTGATTTTTTTAAGTCAGTCATTGATGAAGATGGCATATGCTGCCGTGCTAATCAATTCATTATTCCATGCAAATACCAGCAAATAAATTTAAATATGATTAATTGAATTATGTTAATACTAACACAGATGCATGCACTTCCATTAACTTGAAACAGGGTATAATCAAGTAATTAAAAAATAGCCCCTGGGTATTGGGGGATTTTTAAAGAACACAAAGACAGACAAATTCTGGGGACTGAGTGATGAGTGTACAGCTCATAAGTGCCACAGATCCATTAACAAAACAACCAGCTTTTCAACTTACTGTTGGCTACAACCAGTGTGTTTCTCAACTGTAATGCAAGATAAGAACATGACAGTTATTAATTTCAATGACTCATTAAATAATAGAGAACAAGTGCATATAGCTTTATCTCATCTCTATAACCACCATAATCAATGTTCCCACAACTTGAAGGAACACTCTGTTGTCATTGACTGTCAAAATAAGCTACAGCTGAGAACTGGCTAGGTTTCTGATTAAAATAATCTGGCAAACTGAAGCAAATTAACCCCATAGTGAAAACGATGCAGTGACTTTCAGTGGGTGAAAGTGGCTTATTATGCACAGTGCTCTGGTCAGTGCTTGGATAATACTCTACAGAGCAATGCAAGGAGAAGGGTCACAATCTGTCACCTTCCTGACGCCTTAAGGAATTGCAGGGCATGTGGTTTTGTTTGGTTTTGCATGCATACATACATACATACCCTCACACAAATAATACTCACTATATCTGTTTCAAAATTACTTTTGTTGGTGCTATAACGTTTTCGTTGTTTTCACTGAAAAGTACGGATATCCCATAACACAACAAATTCTATTTGTGAAGCTTATGGCCCACTGTAGCAATATGTTAGTATGATTTGTCACAACAATAGCCTAATTTGCCTGTTTTAGGAAGGAAAACATAATCCTCTGGCAGCATGCAAAATATTTTATTCTTCCTATGACAACTAAGGCTGCATAATGAAAAAGAAATGTATCCCTGTAACTAGGGCTCTAAACAGCTGAGGCAGATTTGTGCTCAGTTTCACCTTCGACAAATTTTTCCTCGATCCTGCTGTATTTGTAAAATTGTGGTAATGCTACTATCTACCACTCTTTGTCTCATGTTTGGACTGTAGCTCTTCAAGGCAAGAGCTGTCTCTTTTTATGTGCAGTACTGCCTACTTAAGATGTTTTTCACATGTCTCATGGTATTTGATGTTTTCCCCAGCTCTTGTCATTATGTGAGAATCTCGGCATTCATTTTTAAAAGTTCCAGTCTTAATGGCTGTAGATAAAAGCCCAAATATGGTCTGTGTATATACTGTAAGCCTCAAAGAGCAGAAAACCAGAGGATAACAAATAACAGGAACCCTATGGCTTTATAGCTATGGGTAGATCAGTGTTTATCTATTTTTAGTTGATTACTTTGAACCTTCAGTTTTGGGGTTGCTTCCTCAATATGTAGAGAACTTGCTCAGCACCTGGGGATGAAGTAGAAGTTGGAGAAATCCTTATGCTGGGACCTCAGTCCTGCCTTTGGACATGGGAGTACGGACCTGTCTTCCTGGGGCTAAGGCTGCCAAGAGTCAGTTTCCCTCCTCATTTCTCCACAGCATTTGGGAAAAGGCAAATGTTTGTCTTGTGTAACCTAACACAGTTTTTGTTTTGTTTTGGTTTTTTGTGGTAAGGTTTGGCTCCATACACACTATCTGCCAGCACCTACTTCTGCTGCTGGTACACCCCTGCAACTAAGTGGAGTCCAGCTGATAGGAGAGCTGTTTGCTCACCACTTCTCTTCTGGAGTGAAGCTGTTATGTCAAAACTCCCTTGCAATTTTGTTCTGGCAGTGGCAACATCTCCCTACTAAAGCCTTAGTTTCAGGTGATGCCACCCAAATGGTAGGAAGAAAATGCTTCCCTGTCTACACTGGAGGCACTTCTCCAGTAGCACTGTGTTTTGAAGAAAAATATCCAGAAATGTGGTGAAAATCCAGGGGGGAAGGAAAGGAAACAACATTGCTGCTTAAAGACAAATATCTTTCATTACCTACTACATCTGTAAGAAATGAGAGGATATTTTTTCCTATCATTTTGTTTCCTCTTAAGCTTTGCTTTCTTTGAAGTAGCAGCTTCCTTTTCCCTGTGACAAAGGCATTTGGATCCTTCTTCAGTATTCTCAGTATGGCTTTCTCTTGTTGTGAGTTATCTTCCCTGTTTTGCCTCAATGATGTTGGTTTTGGCAGGAGATGTGTATTCTTTTCCTTCTGTTGCTTCCTGCAGCGAGGAGCACTGTGAATCCCAAGAAGTGGCAATACCTGTGATACCTGGAGTTCCATACTGTGGTGTAACAGTTGACTGTGGTCTGCTGAAGAGCTTAACTATTTCTGTGATTTCTGCTGCAGGAAAGGAACTTGATCTTTTCCTGTAAGTTTCATGTTAGATTCACCGCTGATGTCACAACTGAGGAAGATGCTTCTGTGACTCTGATGCAGTACCACTTCTCCTTGCAATGCTCAAGCTGACATGCCATGGAAACCATGTCTTTATCCTCAGTTTCCCTATCCAAAATTACACTTAACTTGCCATTAGAAAGAAGCATGAGATCCTTTGGAATAATGCACATGATGCCTTAAATGCAAAGTACCATTGATGCGGTTTGATTTTAAGCAGATTTAAGTATTTTTAAGCCTTTTTGGTCTCCCCACATTGTTTCTTTGCTCCAATGTAAAATTGACATTGCTATCTGGATGAAAGTTAGGAAATCATGTTGGGTACACTGCACTGATAAATTGGGTCATGGTACCTCATGACTTGTTGCACGCCAGTGTCTCTGCAGGAGGAGCAAACAGTGGAAAGATCCTGAACAAGATCCTATGGTCTTATCTTTCACAAGGTAGACAGTGTAGGAGATTATCTGTTGAAAAACAATAACTATTCTAAGTTTCCTGAACTATCAGTGATCTGCAGGCATCAGGGTAAGTTCATCTCATGTATCTTCATATCTATAATATAGATGTGTTCCTTCAGGCTACCAGTTTAAGAAGCCCTATGAGTCAATATGGAAAACCAAGTAATTAATCAGAAGCATTGTATACATCTGCTTGATGGTTCAATGAATCATATACCCTAAATGCTTCTTCCAACAAATATGCTTAACAACCAGCTCAGATACAGATGTTTTCACTGCAGCCGTCTAAAGCTGATCACATAAAGTCCACATCCATGGACTCATTTCTGATCTGGAAGGTACTTTAGATGCCATAGATGGACCTTTCAATCCATAATCTCTTTTCCAAATAGGCTTCCCATCAAGCTCATTATCTTACCTAAAACTCATGCTTGGCATTGCTTCAGGCGGAAAGCATTATTATTTCCATTTTGTCATTACTGTCTTTGTAATGGCCGGGTAAATGAGACATTATATAAACCAGATAGCTATTCCTTTGAGATTTGTACTTTGGACTGTGGCTGTGGCCTGCTCAGGTTATCATTTACTGTGATTTATACTGAAGAAACTTCAGCTTATCTTTTCCATCAGCGTTTTGCAACCTTCACCATGAGTGCTATTAACTACAAGTTACCAACTTGGTTTGGCATCGGTACATCAACTAGATCTGACTTTCCCTCGACTTACACTAGGATTGGACTAGTCTCCCAAGGCTTGGTCTAAATAACATTCCTAGCAGCAATGCTGGACATTTTCCAAGGCATAATAACGGTTTGGTTATTTTTTAAGAACCCAAACCTCTTGCATTGTAACAACATGGTATCAGAAGAGCAGGAGCAGGGAAGGATGATAACAGGAAATCTTGTCGAACATATTTGAACTACTGAGTATCTATCACTTGCAGTTACAGGGGAACTGCCTTGGGATTTTAACACAGATAGCCTCAGCATGCATGGGTTTTTAAATAATATGAGCTCTGGTAAAGTAAATGAGAAACTTTAATAAGTCAAGACAAATGAGTCTTGGTGAACATAATCTCAAATAGCAGGATTTAGAGATAGCTGTACAAGCAACCCCCATGTTGCTAGTGTCTTACAGTCAAGAACCTCTTCCTAATTTCTTAGTCTAGTGACCACTTTCATCACCAAAGTCCAAGACTTCCACAATGGCACACTGTGTGCCAGCACAACCTCCAAAATAAAGCCTGATACTCCAACAAATTGTGTTTATATCAGTTCCTGTCTAAGCACATGTGGTTTGGTAGTAGCATTTTGAGTAAAGGGTTTATGTTTCTTCTTCCGAATGTGCAATTTTGAAAGTTAAGTGAAGCCTGGATGACCTCTATCATTTCCCATAACAGAACTTTTCAGTGATAACAACAAACCCCCTCTTTGAGTTACATTAAGACACAAAGCCACATACATAGGCCAAGGACAAGACTACTCAAAGCTCGGTGGACAGGAGGTTTTCACTGAGGTGAATACATGCAGGTGCAGGAGGTGGATGTTATTCTGGGGGAGCTACATGTCTGGTACAACAGGTGCCAAAATAATCAAGGAAAACTTGCAAAGAACCCCACAGACAGCACTTGCTAGGTAACCCCAGGAAAGACACATTCCTCCACATACAGGTCTAGGAAATGAGAACTATCTTCATGAGAGGTACAGCCACAACAGGGAAATGCCATATTCCATAGTGAGCTTCTCCTTAGGCTGGATTAAGTCTCAAGACTGAGATTACTGGCAGGTGACGTGTATGAAAGGAGCTAACTCAACGATTGCACTGTATGCTTGTGCCTCATCTCATCTCTGATGAAATGGCTGGACATACAAACCCAAAACCTTTTGAGTAAATTGACTGAGGAAAATAAAGTCCTGGGTAATTACAGGATGAATGTGATCAACTGGTGTAATGCAGACAGACTAATACGGATGTAATTGTAGGGTGCATCAGCTCAGTATTTCTTGCAGTTGGGGACACGCTCATGCTGTTGTACAAGTGACCATCAGGATCTAATCTACACTGCTCTGTACAAGCCCTTGTTCAAAAATGCAAATTCCAGGTGGGAGAAGGGCAAAGAAGTGTCATTGATAAGAAGAGCGAGCACTCATTCCACAAGAACAGAATAAAAGAGCGTGGGTGGCTTAGACTAGAATATGGAGTTACAATTGCTCTGTAGGTATTTGCTAAAAGGTTAATCACCAGGTAGTCATTAAAGAATTAAGAATTATTTAAGTAAGATAGCAACACTGACACAAGGACAAATGAAAGGAAAGTGACAGTGAATAGTTTTGAATGAGAATTAAAAAGCAAGTTCTCAAGCTTTAGAACATATTTCCAGTTGCAGTAAGTAAGCAAGATGTCTAAAGTTTATAAGATGGGCTTGTTGTGACTGACAGTAGGTAGCTTCCTAGTGTACCTTGCATTTGCCTTTTAAAAGAATACAGGCAAAAAAAGAAAGCTCAACATTTTGTTGACAAGAAAGTCTTTGTCAATGATGGAAAAACTAACCCTAAAGAGAAGCTATGAATATTTAAAGCTTCAAGACAAGGACACCCTTCTTCACCTAGACCACAAACACCTTTTTTTTTAACTTAAAAACCATTGGAGAACAATTTGATGCCAGACAGTTCCTTTCTGGCTTCTCATAGATACTCTTTGCCATTTGTTAAATTTGCAGGATCCAATCTAAAGCAATTAGCTGGCAGCAGGAATGCCCAGGGTACATGAAGGGTTGCACTGTGTTTACTAACCTTACTCGCTGGATGAACAGTGAAGTGAAGGTATCATCCTTGATTTGAGGCTGTTGTTTGGGGTTTTTTTCAGTGTTCTGACACTCACTCGTTTATGATTGCTGTCACTCATTAAATACTAGAGAAAGAGGTAGAACCTGGTAGGATAGCTGAGGGATATATATGTCCTAAAAAATTAAGGAAACCTTCCAAAACAAAAATGATGGCATAAGAATAGAGCTCAAAGGGGAAGGTTGGAGGGGGGGGATGTGGGCAGGGAGAGGTGTTCGGCCTCAAAATAATTTCTCCATCTATCCATGACACTATAAGTGTAATTTCCCTGTTACATACTAAAATGCTCAGTGAGCCGTGCTTGTTCTCAGAGATGTTTTTTCTTTCTAGCTTTTCAATCTTCATTTATGCAACTTCTCCTTCAAATGTTCTGCTTGGGTTTTGTTTATGCTATTTTATCTTCCCTCCTCCCTTCCTTTCACCCAGCTGGAGTAAGATGCCCCTAGAAAGATGAAATATAAAGAAAAGCACCTGGCAATTCAGATGAGTTTGAATCATTTAATGTCCTTTGCAGTTTTCAATTCTTCAGGGTTTATCCTCCTTCTTAAAAGACATTTCTGATTCACTTACCTGAGATTATGCAAGGGTGATTTCCGTGAGTAAATTTAGCGGAGACTTAATAATAAGACACATTTACATCTGCTCAAGCTATTTTAACTCACTGGATTCCAAAATGCTGTTGAAATGTAGTAGGATGTTGATACTGAGAAACATTCTTGAGACATTAATTCTCCCATTCTCACTAATTTAGCCCCATGACATTCATGCAGTTATTCCTACTACGTACCAGTGGAAATCAGAGGCGAACCAACACTTAACTCCTTCCAATCATTTACCAGAGTTAATTAATTCATGCTGGACCATTTATTACCTGATCTTTAAAGCTTTATGCATGTTTTTTCCAATTGCTTTCCTACATATATCCACAAAACCATACAATTAAAGTGTCCAAAATCGGCTTGTCCCAAAGCATAGAGCTGGCAGCACGTAACTGCACATCCTGGACTTAGTTTGCAGCCTCATAAAGTTTGTCCTTCAAAGTCAGTATTTCCTACCATCTCTTAAGATCTTGGATGTGTTTGCCTGTGTGTACATCCCTAAGAAGGAAGCAGTTTCTCTCTTTATTTATCCTTTAACAATAGATTGGACCGTGATAATCTCACCCTTTGTTTTTTGTGTAAGTTTTTAGGAGTTTTTTTGTGTTTAAAATTGTTAACAAGAACTACTTTTCTAGTAGTTGGAGTTCAGCCTGGTGTTTTTGTCTCCATTTGTTCCACACTTTCATGAGCACAGGCTCATCTGAACCTGTCCTCATCCTATCCTGATATTTGATATCCCTGTGTTTTCTTTTTCATACTTCACATTGATCTACAGAGAGAAGCTCATGATGAACACACTCAGCTCTATCTACTAGCCATATATTTGATCCCATCTTATGTGCACATCACGTTCACGTGTACATGATTAGGATACAGTAAACTTTTCAAATCCATACTCAAACAAAAAAGACAAGAATTATCGGAAGTGGTTGGACACTTCCCAATGGAGATAAACACTTCCAGCAGACTCCAAGAAGAAAATACTGCCTCTTGAATAACTATCACTGTTTCTTGATAAGATTTCACTTTGGTTTTCTTACACCTAATTTCAGAGCAAGTGACTACAAAGAATGTTTTTTTAATTATTTGTCTTTTCTTAAATGCAAAATCATTACCCTCAAGGCTGAAAAGAAATGGTGATGATAGCATCACCATGATGTCTAGTAAATTACCCATATTTAAACCTGTTTTCAAAGATTTCAGAGAAGAGTCTAAAATCTGTTGTGTTGAGTATTTGGGTAAAGAATACCTGGATTATCAATATACCTACCTGGTTTTCCTAGTGTGCTTCTCACATTTGTCCCTGTCATTTGCATGAATTTGTGCATTGGGCTCAAAAAACACTTGCAGACAACAAAGCTTTCTAATAAAGATGTAGGTCTTGAGACCCAGCCAAATGTCAGCAGGGGCCTTTTTGTGGATGCCAGTAGGAGCAGAATCATGCCTCACTAGCATGGAAACCTAATGTATTACCCATCAAATGTGGAGCTTGGCTATTAGAAACCCTGAACGGGATAAAAAAATTCAACAAATGGGTTTTGTTCTGTGCTTGGAATACTAGTTTGGGATATGTGGCCTTTGTTTTTAGTATGTTCATGAATAATAGCTAATTAGATTTAGGAGGGCTTTAAATAAGGCCATAGTAATCTGCAGGGAGAGCCCCAGGCAGACTATTACCTACAGTTACCAAGACTACATGGAGCTTTAGCAGCTGGAACATAAGAAGCAAAAACCAAAGTGCAGAGTGTAGTACTGAGGTGGGAATGGGTACCTTGGTATAATCAACTTGGCAAAGGAAATTGTATTCAGGCATTTGGGGAAGCTCTCCCTCTGTACGCAGTGTAATGCCATTTCAGTGGCACTGGGGCTCTGTGGATCCAATGATGGGCATGGAGCAGGAGGCCACAAGCATGGTGCCACTGGATGGGGAGAGAGACAAAAGGAGAGCCTGTCAGAATGACTTAAAACACTACTTGTCCTAAACACCCTTCATGTTCGTTCATGAGACAGGGCAGTAGATACAAGACAAGAAAGTAGAAATGCTAATGCCATTTGTAAAGCATGAGAAAAATAAATAAGATGCTATTTGACTGCAGCTAAACATCAAATCACATATGTCTAATTAATTAACATGGCAATTAATTAACAGGACAGTTTTGATCTGCCATAGCAAAGCTTTGAAATACTGTGTCTCACTAAGTCACTTATTTCAGTCAAAATTAAAAGCAAATATTTTTATTGGCCCATTTGTGGAGTTCCATGCTATCCTCATGGCATCAGCGTGGTATCCCAGTCACTGAATCCAGTCAGAATTAATCTGAGATTACAAAAGGTAAATAAAAGGTAAATAAATAGGTCAAGGAGCTCAAAAACAGCCATGAGACACCCCCAAGTAAGCTGGGTCCCTGGTAAAGTGCAAATGGCCTCTCACAGCTTCTTGTTTGCTGATTTGGGTTATTTCCTGCTCAAAATCAGAGCAAGACTGAACAAATGAACAACTAGGCCAAGAAGAACTTGAATCAGGGTTTTTTCCTCCCTCACCAACGCATCATCTAACTTGGAAACCTGTATTTGAAAGGAAACACCACCTACTGTAGCCGAAATCCTCAGCTAGCACAAGTTTCTGCAACCCTGCACAATAATGCTGGAGTGCCCAGAAAAATGTGGGAAGGACCCTTGGTGCTGCTGGTAGACCCAGGACAAGTGCCTACAGCTGCCATTAAAGTCTCACTTGTTACTTCCCTCTGTAGGCCTGGTCATGGGCAGACCTGTTCTCCTGCAGGCCTTGGAAAGTGGCCCCCAGAGTAGAGGAGGAGATGCACATCACCATGGGCTCTGTGAGGCATCGCAGGCCTGATGCAGGCCGCAGAAGAGTGGTTTAAAAATACCTCTGCCTGTTCGAGGGCTTTGTGTCACACCCACCAGAAGCAAAGAGCGGAAGCTCACCTTACGTTTTAATCAGTCTTTCCCTCACATAGTTTTAATCTGACCCTGAGTAGTGCCCCCTAAGAAGATTCATTTAGAAGCAGATTACATCATCTAATTTGCTAATGATGAGACATCATCCTCAGAATCACAATCTTCCATCGGGGCTTAGCAGACGCATCAGGAAATTAGATAAAAATGTTGTTCCCCACTCACCTTGTCTTACAGCTGGGGTGCTCGGCCCCAGCCCCAGCTCCAGGCCTACCTCAGGTGAGAAGTGCTGGGCCCTGCCACACTGGACCCCAGGAATCAAGCAGGAAAACCCTGGGTCAGTGTATGTCTGGGTCAGAGACCTGTAGGAAGGAAAAAAAATGGTTTGTGTAGCTCATTGCTCCACATCCAGCAGGCTCAGGTCGGCATGTCAGTATGGATTGCAGCCGGCCTGAAAATGTGTTACGGAGAGGCATGGTTTCCTACGTACACATGGGAGATCAAACGCTCCCAGGTAACAGGCAGAGGGAAAGGCAGCAGGCTTTCCATCAGGTTTTGTGGCCAGGATTTTCTGTGGAAAGCAAAGAGGAGTCGCATTGCACCCTTGGGGAGTGAAATGGGCAGCCTGGACAAGCTCACTCCTCAGTGGGGCAAGGAAGGGAGGGAAGTGGCTACCAGAAGATCCTCATGTTTTGCTTAGGAAAGTTGCTTAAACAATAGAGGAGATGTCAGAAAATGTAGAGTGTCCTCTACACTCTCTAGTTATAAAACATTTTGTGATTACAGCTTCATTCATCATAAATTCAGTGGAAGGCTTAAAAGGGTACTTTTGTGCAACAAAATGAATTCTAACAACTGAAGAAACAGAAGACATGAATAAAAAGAAAAACATTTAAGCCAAAGGTGCCATAGTGTCTTCAGCTTTTAACCCATGCAAAAGGAAATCTTTGAGGGAGGGCTCCAGACTAAGACAACTGAGTCAGCATCTCAGAAGTCATATTAAGAGTAGCAGAGAGCTCAGACATATTGCAAAAGGATTTGATCAGCAAAGAAATCTGTGTTCAATAAAAAAGTCAAGCTGAGTCAGACCTGTGAAGGATATTAAAAGACACCACAAAAGGTGTCCAGCTGCATGAAAGGAAGAGGAAAAGGTAAGAAAGAAAACTGTGACAGTGAAGCAAAAATCAAGAACCAGCTTCCCAAAGAAACCTGGACAAGACCCTGCACCCACCCCACAAGCAAAGGTCTAAGACATTTGGGGAATGAGAGTGGCCTTCCCATCTCATGTCAGACCCAGCCCATGGGCCACAGGACCTGCCCTGGTTCCCTGCTGGTCCCCACCCCCACAAGTAAGCAGAGCTCAGAGGATTAAGCAAAGGCTGAAAATCTGAACGCGGGAACTACAATCAAATAGAAATGTTCAAACAGGAACACCAGCTTTCCTGGGTGCTGTTATAGCCCATAACTCCAAGGGACAGGGAAGGGGTTTGGAAGGGCAACATGGGCTATAAACTGGCAAAATATGGGGAAAGCTGTCCCTCACACTTCCTCTCCAGGCTTCTGCAGGAGCTTTTGCCAGCCTCGCAGGAACAGGCTCCTTTCTACCTCAGTTTTCCTGGCCTCTCTCCTCCTCTGAAACTCCTCCTGTTCCAGCAGTTCTCCCTGTGTAATGGACTCCCCAGTGTACCTGCCTTATGCATGCTCTAGGATGGGGACCAGGCACAGAAAGAGAGAAGAAAGGTTTTTGCAGCCTCATCTTCATTATAGAAAGACACACAAACCCAGTATCCCACAAAAATACTTGGCATGATGCCCTTGCCATCACCTACTCCCAGTGGTGGGTGGTCAAGGGATTACTGGGATAAACCCATTTCTTGTGAGGAATAGGGGAAAGCCCAGCTCTGAAGAGGGCAATGGTCTAGGGGCTAGTATGTTCCTTCTACACCATGGGTGAAAAAACTGTCTTCTGCAAACTCTTCTCCTGCATGGTAGAGAAGCCAGGGTGGGACATAGAGGGAAAAGTTGTTCAGGCTTGTCCAGGAGGGGAAGTGGAGATCTGAATCTACATATGGAGGCCAGAGTGATTCCTCCATGGCAATACTGATCCCTTTTTTTTTTTGGAGTCTGCACTGATGAAGAAGTCAATAATCTCCTGCTGCTTCCAGTGCCGCACGGCGGTAGTGAATGAAGACTCTGAGCACAGCAGGGACATCCTAACAGATTTTGTTGTGCATCTCACCAGTGCTGTGATGCTGGCCATCTAGCCTGTGGACTGGGAATCAACACACAAACATCTCACCATACACAAAAGGTCACCTCTCCAGCCTGTCCCATCACTGGACAACCAACAGGAATTTGCTTATTTCCAATGTACCTACATCCCATTTGTCCTCACGTAGCAGTATGGCATAATGTGGAATAGGTATTCCCTTAGGTGCAATGTCTGATTGGCAAATGTGACAAAGAGAGTCCAGCTGCAATAAAAAGTTGATGCCTGGCAGTCAGCAGCAAATAAATTGTGTGTGACTCTTGGTCCTCGTGCTGAGGCACATGCTATCAGCTGTCATAGGAACTCTCAAGTACTTATCCTCCTAGACTGTCTCACGGTGCTGTGGTTCATCCATGTACCTTGTACCAGTGATGCACAAATGTGAGAATACATTTGATTTTGTCATTGAAGTTCCTTCTGATGCCTCATTCCCTTCTCATGCGTTTCTTTCCCTTTAGGAACCAAAGTGACACAAAGTAAATGGAAACAATCAGAGTATATGAATCAAACTACTATTGCTTCAGGCCAACTCACAGACATGGCCAGTGGAGATGCTGAGGGAGGTGAGGAAAGCTGATCCCCAGCAGAGGGAGGCTCTCCAACAGCCTCCATCAGCATCGAGTTAATAGGAAAAAGGAAACTGGTTTTAACATGGAACTTTGTACATTTCTGAATATGTTTTAGTGATTGCAAGGAAATTAATTCTTCAGGCATTGCTTTCTGCTGTGTCCCCTGTGTTGCAATGTATACTAATACCAGTGAGAACCACTGTGATCACTTACAATGCCATTACTACCTGCTGGAGGTTTTCAGGTCTTCAATAAGACATGGTGACCATTTATTAAGGGAGAGGTTTGGACTAGATGGGCAGAATATTTAGTCTATTTCTTAAACTGTGTTTTAACATGGGCTATAATTTGGTTTTTTTTGATCATTTGGTTAAAGTAAACATCATTCCTATGGAGAAAAGGTTTCACATAGGTCTCTATGGAAATCATCATAAGGCCTGGAACTGGCACCTCATGTAGATAAGAAAACTTGGCTGACTGGTGGGTAGGACAGTTTCTAATACGAGAGGAGTGTGTTGTTTAGGGAATTTAACAGGACTTAACAAATATGGTTCACCTATCCATAAATGACATGAAAAAGGTCTCACAATGATCTCAGGTTTTGCCTTAATTCTATAGATGAAACTACAGATATTATACAGTACAATTATGTATAACCTGCTGACACAGGTTATGTGTGTGCAATAACTACTTAAACTGAAGGAGAAAGAGAAAAGGAAAATAAAACTTATTTTATCTATCAACTTTCAAATAAAAATGGCATTTCATATCATACACTTCAGGACTCCATTGCTGAAAAAAAAGGCATCTAAAAATATCA
The DNA here is from genome assembly GCA_013399135.1 of Heliornis fulica. Taxonomy (NCBI): domain Eukaryota; kingdom Metazoa; phylum Chordata; class Aves; order Gruiformes; family Heliornithidae; genus Heliornis; species Heliornis fulica. Next base: position 755,950 of record VXBZ01001950.1, read on the forward strand.
CTTACATTTCACCAAAATAAAAAATGCAGGTTGATATGGTATCTTTCATACTCAGGAAATTCCTCACAGGTTTGCATGACACATGGGTGCCTGATCTGTTGGTCTGTAGCAAATTTAGCTGTAACACATTCACCTTACTCACAGAGATATTTCAATTTTACAATCTAAGGGAAGAAATAGAAAGTTTGGGAGCATATCAGATTCAGAAATCTGTCTGCACTTTTTTGCCTAAAGAAAGTAATGAGCTCTTCAATATTAACTTTTGAGAGTTCCTTCAGGAGGAAGAAGGATGTTACGGAACAAGTTTTGAGAAAAGTAGAAATGGGTTTGAGGAAAAAAGACAGATGAGTTGGGGCATGAGGAGGAATTCTCATCTATTTCTGTTAATTGAGATGGACTAAGAACTCAACAAAATTTACATGTGATTGGTGGTAGCTGATAGCCTTCTGCCTTAAGGGAAGGACAATCAAAAGCAAGTGCTGTAGAATTCACAGGAAGATGCAAGCACATTACATACTTAATTACATTCAAATCACTCTGTGAGTTCACACAACAGCATTTAATGCCCAAGGAACTGGTCTGACCCACCAGAGATATCAAATTATCCAGTTCCTCTTTTTCAGGGTAACAAGGATCAGTTGTGATCATATGACCTGGGGTCTTGTAGAACCTACCAGACCAAACTACCAGACATTTTCTGGTTTGACCTAGAGCATCCCTTTCAGAAAACAGTTACTCTTGATTAAATATAAAAACCTTATGAATGGTCCACCAGATCCTCTGGTAAGATTTTCTAGTGATAAATCACTTTCACCTTTAAATATTTACATGTTTCAAGATTTAACAGCTTGACCATGGATTTCCTGCCATTGGATGTTATGAAGTATTTTTCTTTTAGTTTGAAGCTTGCTTGTCAATGTCAAAAGCCACATTCAGCTTTTGCCAGTGCCACATTTCCCAGTGACCATGTACAAATTGCCAGAATCAGCCCTACTTCACAGGAAAGTCCTAACAAGACTTTCTGCAGAGCCCCTCCTACCTTATCTTGGTAGGTTTAAGTGACCCATACGCGACAACAAGGAAGGTAACTTTACCTGCACCACTGGGTCAGTGAGGCATTAGCTTCAAACCCCTACCTCGTTTTGGGTGAGGGACCTGGGTCCAGATCTCCAGCAGTAACCACAAGCAAAAGGAGGTTGGAGCAAGCTTTTCTCAGACCCTTCCATCAACAGGACCATAATTTGTCACAGAGGGATGTGCAGCCCCTGGCGAGGAAGCTGGCTCAGGTCCTAACCTCAAGGATGCCATAAGTGCAGTTCCCGCAACCGCGCGGGGATGAGTGCGGGGATGAGCGTGCCAAACCTCACAGCTGCAACTGCTGCTTTACATATACTGTGACTGAGGGCAGCACTGGGAGGTGTTTCAGCCCCCAGGTCCTCTTGATTTCAGCAATCACAGAAATACATAACCAAGTGATAAATTGCTACAGCAGGACAGCAACAGGAAGGTACCAAACACCATGTACTGTAGCTTAAAGAGCTCTTCGAGCTCCTAAAAAGGAGTCTGATAAAAGCCACGAGGATATAAGTCATTTTTTAAAAGCAAGAAGCAGCGTGAACTTTCCTGAGATCAATCTGGGGTGTGTCTGCCTGCCTCTTGCTAATGCACACCCTGCAAAGTCTCCAGCCTTTCCACATCCCAATAGGGAGGTAGAAGAGATGATCCTTCTTCACAAGGGTCTAGAGAACCACTCCAGGGCTGTCATCACAGCCTAAACGGCGATGGGCTGTGGAAACAGTTTTAACCATTGTTCTGTGTCTCAAGAAACACCTGGTATTTGGTCAGTCATTAAAACACTGAGCATTGGGAAGCTTCAGTCTCTGTATGGATTTGGCCCCTTGATAGCGTAATACATTTGCCACAGGAGATGTGCTTCTGGGGCAAACACGGCATGCCTTTCACCAAGCCAACACTGTAACATAGTATGGAAAAGTCTTTTCTCAACGTGTAGCATAAAATCTTTCTTCACACATGCAACAAAAATTTTTAGAGCAATTTAATCAGGAACTGGAAAAGAGTGGGCAGACACTGGCAGTGACAGTGCAGGACATGAGCGGGAATGTTTGGGGAGATGGGGGGAGATACAGGGATTCTCTGGCCATTAGATTATATTGCCCTCCTGGACAGAGAACTGAAGCTTTTCCTGCCTCAGAGGTGTGCAGGTGGTAAATCCTTTGCCTTAATGTGAAAACAGGAAGAGGATAGCAGATTTGCTGAGGATCTAAAAAGGCTATGGATCTAGAAAGGTCCCAACCTTACTGGCAAGTCAAACCCCAGTCACATCATGGAATTAATTTTCCTCTGTGGTTTGTCTGGATTTTTTTTTTGAGCGAAAATAGGAAATGACCTTTTTTTCTTTGAAATGCCACATTACAAAAAAGTTAAGTGAAAAATTTAGGAAATGGAAAAATTAAGAGTTCCTGTGCAGCTTTTATTTGTCTCTGTTTATGCACATACTTTATAGCTTGGTGTCTACAACACTTTCTTTTCACCCCGCAGGACCCATTTCATTCACTGAAGATACTGGAAAAGCATATCATGAAGGAGACAGTGGTTTTCAGGCAAAAAGGAAAGGCTTATAGTTGAGGCAGATGAGTGTTGAGGACTAGAGACTGAGCCTACAAAGGATGTAAGCCTCCTGAATACTAACCTTGTCCATTTCCTTTGGTCCTGATATTTGTGGCATCTCGAGATTCACCCAGAACCTTGCTAAACATCGCAGCAGCCTGAACCCACAGCAGTGGGGGCAACATAGGGGTGTCCATCCGAGGCAGGATCTCCTGTCCAACCAGGATCAGTCACTTCAGCTTCCTCCTCTCTACCTATCCCTTGCTGCTGCTGAGACACTGCACTCCACCGTCTCCAGTTTCCCCGAGGTAACTCCCCTACCTTCTAAGTACAAGACACGTTTTGGACCTAAGGCTAGGCTTTGAGGACTAAACATTTTAGTGTTAGAAACAGAGATTCCAGGATCAAATCGGAGGTAAACCACACTGCTGTTCTGCAATTAACCCCCTCCCGAGCTCCACTTCAGTGTGCGGCACCACAAAGTCCTCCAATGTGTCCAGGCTGCAGAGATAGGAAATGAGCATTCCCACAGCAATCCATCTCCTGTCCTTCCCTCTCTCTGCCTGCCTCCTCTCACATGAATCATCTCTCTCTATCCTAGCTTTTGTATTGTGCTATTTTGTCTTCCCACTCTTTATTTGTTTACACTGAAAAAGTGAACTTAATTACTTTAACTTTAGCCTCCCCTTTTATTAGTCGCCGTGTCTAGGATAAGGTGACGTTACACACCCTTTGAAACCTTCATTACTTTGTGATAGCACACAGCATACAACTGTGAAGCCTTCTGAAAATCCATGAATTCTCAGTGTATTCCCAGCAAGACCCTTACAGCCACAACAAGGTGCAACATCCAGGTGTTTTGTCCACCCTACCTGTCCCTGTTTTCACTTGAAAGATTCACAGCTACTACAGTAAACTGGGATTTGAGGTAATTTTTTTTTAGGGAGAAAGGACCGCAAAGTTGTATTCATTAGTATTCATTAATAATTTTTCATGAGGAAATTAATAATTTCACATTCACCGCAGATCCTGAAAGGTACACGGTAATTAAAAGGTGGAAAGGTTTGCATAAGTATCTACCTTTCAAAGACTGAATGCGACGTGGGTTTTGCAGTAAAATTAGCTGATATCCTAAGGACTGTGTCAAGATGCATACTTGCAAGAAGACATGTTAAGACTGCCTGAGGCACCTTCTTTCAGTCATTTTTTGTTCTGTATTTGATTACACAACTGTACCCTTCCTGTAACTTAGAAGTGGCTTTGAATGGATTCTGAAACATGTATTTCCAAGAAAGGAACATTTAGAAATATTCAGGTGCCTAAATATAAGAGGAGTTGTCTAATGTCATTTTAGATGCTCTGAGAAGCCCGTCTGGCTTGCAGCTGCCACTCCAGCAGGGCACAAATCCTGCCATAAATCCTGTGTCAAAGCTGCCAACACATTTCGATGACTCCGGCAACCGCCGTCATCTCTGAAGGCATTATGTTTAGGTACCTGAATTTCCCCGTTTTAATTACATTTGAACACTGAAAATAGAAAGTCGTCAGATAAACTCGGATAGAACTTCAGCCAGGATTTCCTAGCCACTGTACATGATTACTCTCATTTCTCTATTTCAGTCATTCCTGCTTAGTTTTGGGTTTATTGCCTCTCGGGATCTCTGGGCAATTTTGACGAAATGGCTGACAAACCAGAAGTGGCTGCAGGAGTGTGGTCTGGGGAAATACTTGTCTGCGTTTGGAAACCGTCAGACGTGACATTTCCACTCAGCCACTCGTGTAGCAGGGGGTTAAAGTTATAAGCGTGCTGGCGCTGCCTCTTCTCACCCTGCTTGCTGGTTCATGCTGGTTTGAGCATTGGGGTTTTGCCAGAAATTCATCCCTGAAGCAGGTATGACTATGACTTGACATGGCAGAGAAGGGAAAATGTTTCTGCATTCTTAGGGCAGGAATGGGAACAGGCCAAAGAGACAACAGGACTGTGCTAAGATTACACAGGTACCTGTGATATTCATCACATAAATCTGACCTGTGATGTCATTATTTACAGGCTGGTTCTAAGCCTATGTGGATGCTGCAAGAATATGACAAGCTCAAAAAATATACATTGTCAGAAGATTTAACGTTTCCTAATAAGTTTCCTTGTATGTGTCCTGCAATCTCTATTTTAATGGTATTTTCTAGTTATAGAAATAGCAGTTGACATTCCTTCTCCAGTTTCTTTGCAGATACAAACTATACTAAATACTTTTCCTACCTAACTTCAGTGGAGTTCAGCACTCAGACTTTATTTTTTTCTGCATTTGGCCTCCAAACCCTCTGATATGTTAGAAAATATTTCCTAATTCTTTATAAGAGCAGCATCTTCCTTGCTGTGGATCAGCTTACGTCCAGAAAAGAGGTTTTATGTCAGTCCAGGTTGTTTTATTTTGCCAGTCAGAACAAACTGCACTAAGTAAAGCAGTGTTTTAATGGGCTTATATTTACAGTAGTGTTTTCAGCACTATTCTTAAGTCAGGATACAATTTTTTTCTCACATTACTGTCTGACATCCCTGAAGGCAATAGCTTGTATGTGCAGCTTAGGCCAGATGAAGTGAACTTTGTCCAGCTCATTAAAGTGTTAATACCATGGTAGCAACAGGCATAAGTGAAATTTATTCACTGCTGCTAGACATCAGAAAGATGGTGAGACAGGCTGAGCGATTCCAGCTGCTTACCTGGAGATATATTCCAGCTACTCTGACCACTGCTACCTTGTGAAAATCAGTTTTACTTACGCTCTTTCTGTGTGGGTACTCCAGTGAAGAGACACCCCACATTTCCAACCACTTTGCAAAATAGGGGTCCAGCATATCTTAGAGCAAGAAATACCCTGTTCTGGCAGTGCATTGTTTTAAAAATGTATTGTCTATAAACATGCTTACATGCTGTGATTCTCAGACTCACAGAAGGGTAGGGGTTGGAAGGGACCTCTGGAGATCATCTAGTCCACCCCCACTGTCAGAGCAGGATCACCTACAGCAGGGTGCACAAGAGAGTGACCAGGCAGATTTTGAATTTGCTGTGGTTTTGTGTGGTGTATTCTACAAGCTTGGCCTGCATCCAGGGTCAAACCACCACATAATGTCTCCAGAGAAGGACACTCCACAACCTGTCTGGGCAGCCTGTTCCAGTGCTCTGCCACCCTCACAGTAAATAAGTTCCTCCTCATGTGGAACTTCCTATATTCGAGTTTGGGCCCATTGTCCCTTGCCCTGTCAGTGGGCACCACTGAAAAAAGACTGACCCTATCCTCCTGACACCCACCTCTCAAGTGTTCATAAGCATTGATAAGATCCCGTTCAGTCTTTTCTAAGCTAAAAAGTCCCAAGTCCCTCAGCCTCTCTTCCTAAGAGAGATGTTCTAGTTCCCTAATGATAGAATCATAGAATCATAGACTATCCTGAGTTGAAAGGGATCCATGAGGATCAAGTTGAACTCCTGGCTCCACACAAGGTCAGCCAAATCAGCACAGGTGAGCATACCATCTTCGTAGCCCTTATTTATCCCCTCTCCAGTAGCTCCGTGCTCTTGCACTGGGTAACCCAGAACTGCACATGATATTCCAGATGAGGCCTTACCGGGGCAGAGCAGAATGGGAGGGTAACAACAATGTTTTCTTCCTCCCATGTGTGCCTTGTGCAGTTAGACCATGGGATCCTCCAAGTATGGTAAATCTTGTGCTGTATTTTTTTGTCCAGAGTGACCTTGAAGTTTTGCTGTTGCCATAATGCCCAAACATAAACCAAACTGTAGATAGTCACTAAGTATATCAGTGTAAACACGACAGGCAATCCTCTGTGTACGAGCTGTGATCTCCCCTTCCCTTTCTCAAAAGCACAGCACATAGCCCAGCACATGTAGGAACCACAGCTGAAAAAGAAAAAGACATTCAGTTCCAAACTCCTTCCATTAAACATTGGTGTGTGTGTGTGTGGTTGCCATGGTAATTATACACTTAACAAGGTAAGTTATAGTCTGGAAAGTTGTGCTGCCATTGAAAAAGGCAGCATCTCAAAGTCACGGCATACGGTGCCCAAAGACATATGTGCAAAGATTTAATTCCTTTCTATTCCTTTGTTCTGTGATACATTTTCATGCTAGTTTTATAAGCTTTCCTTTAGGAATATCAAACCTGGTTAGGCCTCTTTCCTTTGACTTCGACTTTAGGGTTGCTGGAGCTCAGAAATTAGGGAAAAGACTCAGCCACCAAGATGATGAAGGGAGTGGAACATCTTACTTATGAGGACAGGCTGAGGGAGCTGGGTCTCTTCAGCTTGGAGGAGACTGAGGGGTGACCTCATTAATGTCTATAAATATGTAAAGTGTGAGTGTCAGAAGAATGGATCCAGGCTCTTCTCAGTGATGGCCGGTGATAGGACAAGGGGCAATGGGTCTAAGCTGAAACACATAAGTTCCATGTGAATTTAAGGAAAACCTTTTCACTGTGTGGGTGACAGAGCACTGGAAAAGTCTGCCCAGGGGGGTTGTGGAGTCTCCTTCTCTGGAGACATTCAGGACCAATCTGGACACGTTCCTGTGTTGTTTAATCTAGGTGATCCTAGATTAGGCAGGGGGTTTGGACTAGATGATCTTTTGAGGTCCCTTCCAACTCCTAACATTCTGTGGTTCTGTGAATCTGTGACTTGGAAGCCCCATTGGCCACCTTCCAGCTCAGGATGATGAGGAGATGACAGCTCTGCTCCTGTGGCCACCCTCACAGGACCTCCAATGACTTCTAAGAAACTTTGCTCTGCTGCATGAAACTTAGGTTATTCTGAGAAATGATATAAAAAGATAACTGCATATATCTGCATCAGATAGTGTTATTTGTATATCCATTATCTGGAGTATTTTCCTCTGTTGCTCTGTGTGGGTCTTTCACACAACAAAAAGGGGAGATGAAAAAAAACTTTAAAGGAAGGAAAATAGAGAACCTCATAACTTAGCAGAGGGGCTCAAAGGGAGATGAGAAGCCAACAAGCTTAAAATCTGTTTGTTTTAATCTCCCTACTGCTTTTATGAAACAGGTCCTAAAATAACTGCAGGCTCAGTGGCTTTTTGTTCCAAGATAAGAGCCCCAATTTGGTGAGTCCCTGTAAAGAGGGCAGGAACCATTGCACTTGGGTCTGAGCAGACATCTTCCTCTTCATGTGTTCATAAACCCTATGTGTCCTAACCTCAGTATTTACAATATTTTGCCATATCCTTTCTTATCACAATCTCCTTTTTTTTCAAGTGTCAAATTTTAAAGATCGCAACTATGTTTTTGTAAGAGAATCTTGAAACCTGTAGCCTCCAGGACATGTCTGACCACATGGCAAAATACAGCCCTGCTAGCAGTAAGTGACCTCTCTTCTGACTTGTCAGAAGACAATCATAAAAAGTGACGGACGCATTTCAAGGGCCAGATCTGCCCACATGCCATCCTTTTTCCTTCAGCCACCCATCACTGAAGGAGAAAATTTTTGCTTTTATATAACTGCTCTCCAACTGCATTTCTGGTATCATAACTCTGCTTTACCTACACCGCAAGCTCTTGGGAATGAGCATCACGTTATATTATATGCTCATGCTGCATCCAGCTTGAGGGCTAACACACTATTGCTATGAAAATAAAAGTGCGAGGAAGTTAGAGGAGAATCTCACAGAAGAGCCTCTTTTTATACTGAGGAAGTGGGGAAGCAAAGCTTACAGTGTCCGTATTTGACCTTTAAGAGTAAAACACAGAGAAAAATAAATAAATTTGGGCTTGCTTGCATGAAGAATCGCTGATCTAGAGCACACCTTCTGTTGGAAACTCGGGATTTGACCTCGGTCTGACACGCAGAGGAGAAATTTGCAACACTAACAGTGGTTTGACTCTTGTGACGCCCCACGCTGTGTTCACACAATCAGCCCAGATGAGAGGAAAGTCTCCCTGGTCTCATTTCTTCCCTTTTATTCATTCCTTTCATCTTTTTTTTTTTTTTTTGCAAACCTCTTTTGCATCTTTGCATATTCCCTGCTAAATGTGCTTCTACCTTTAATGAAACGGTAAAGAAACTGGGACCGGCCTGAAGATGCTGTTTCTATTACACTCATTTAGGCTTTCTAGGACTCAATGGAATATTCCTGTGGCGATATACTCTTTAATCTGCATTAATTTCTTCAGTTACACAGTAACAGCTCGTGTATTGTAGTGATCACTGACAAATAGACGTGGTTGGAGTAAGCAAATTGGATCTGCGGCAGAAGGAGAAAAGAAATCTCAAATCCAAGGAAAATAAAAGCCTAATTCCTGTCTATGCGTTGACAGGATGAACCCAAGCTCAGATCAAAAGCATTGCTCTGAATAAGCCACTTTTCCAAGAATACAGAAAGGACAGAAAAGGGGGAACCAGCTGAGAAATGTTTCCGAAAAAAAAAAAACCAAAAAAAACCCAGAATTCCAGAGATTTCTTGAATGGAAAATAAAACTTGTCTGCCCAGCTGGTCCTATGCCACCTGCCCAAGTCCAGAACAGGTACAGAGCTGTACTTCTTAACCAGCTGGTCTCTAATCATCTCAGATCCTTTCCTTCAGTCACCCATATTATGAGGAAAATGAAGAGCTGAAATGCACTGTATGAAAACATAAACCAAACAACATCTCTGCGTTACTTGTCATTGCAAATGTTTCTCTTCATTTGGCTATTGCAAGTGTTTTTTGAAATAGTACCTGTATAATCGACATATTATTTGTCATATATGTAAATCACAGAATTACCTTAAACCCCCAGGAATCAAGCCTCCCCAAACCCACCAAACTGACCTAAAATCATGAGCCCTGCACATTTGGGATTCTTTTTATTTGACTTTTAGGTCTGATCTGATCTTCTAGGTGAAATCACTTCATGTTTTACATTTCAAAAAAGCTGGAAATGTTATAGAATCTTTTTTCCAAGAATGTAAGTTTTAAGAAATGCATCAAAAATCATGAAACTTTAAATTAAAACATGAGACTTGGCAGCAGTGGTGAGTAGTAATTCACTCTTCCAAGCACTTCCTCACCCTTTCAAATAGAAATTGCTAATCGTGAGAAAAAAATTCATAAACGCAAATTTGTAAAGCACAGATCAAGCCAGCAACATATAATTAGTTCTTCTCCCTTTTTTTCTCCACATTTAAATCAAATGTAACATTAATTTCAGTCATCTATCTCCAGTTTCCCAGCACTGGTTGGATACTTGTGTAGAACGATCCCAGCTTAGAACCACAATGCCCTGGTCTTGTCCAAATCTGTGTAAGTAAGTTCAGCAGCAACAGATCACCTCGCTGTTTGCATACAAATTGATCCGAGCCTATTGACTTCCTTTTCTGTAGTTCTCTCCCATATATTATGCAAAATTCAGCAGGCAGATATTATAATCAGCAAATTAGTCACCGAGCAGACACCTCCAATTTCCTTGTAACCTCCCAAAGTTACACTCTGCTGCCATTCTGAACCTCGAGTATTTTGTGGAGTTAGCATCTTGGTGTGGGTACAATGAACCAGGACCAAATGGACATGCTACAACACCACAGAGGACAACTTCTGCAGACCCTCAGGTGCACTGGTGTTTATTTTGACTCTTTGCCATCTGCATCAGAGGACAAACTGCAGGAGCCCTGCAAAATTTAGAAGGTCTGTTGAGACAAGCAACCTCTCACAGCCTTTTCTGCCTTTCTGGTGGAATTCAGGCTTGTGTTAGAAAGTCTGGACCAGTAGTAGAGACATGAGCAGTGTCTCTTTCTTGCCCATATATTCCTGGACTTGCTGGCAATGTGAAAACTCAGAGCCTACCCACAGTTTTTACTGAAGAGTTTCATTTGGAGAGAATTTGGAGTGGTGGTATCTGAAGCTCCAGGTTTTTGCTACTGCACAATGCCAGCTCAGCACTCACCAGTGACTTCCCAACCACTTTCTGCTTCTGTAATTTCCAGGAGAATGTCAGGCTGGGGGAAGGAGGGTACAATGCCACAAAGTCGGGTGCTGATCACTCTGGAAATCTGGGGAAGTCTCTTTTGGCCTTCTGTCATCACCTGCTGATCCTTCTCCCTGGCACAGCAGAAATATCACCCATCAGCTGGTTCTAGTACCCACCTAGGGGAAGTTGGTCATCAGATCTACAGCCAGAGTTTTTTGGCTGTCAGAGGTTAAATACCACCCAGTGTCTGTCTGTACTTCTTGTATTAATTCAACTGTTCTTCCTTTATGGAGGTTACTGGAATGCTTCTTCCCAAGCCTCAGAGATGCTTTACCTCAACCCCAGCTATGAACCTTCCTGCCAAGGAGAGTTGCAGAGCAGAGCACTGCCCTCCTTTCTGCTTGGAGAAACACCCTGGGAAATAGTGCCATATGCCAGAATTTGATGGATTTGCCTGGAGGATTTTGGGAGTGTGACTAAGCCTCACAGGGTGTCTAGAGACACCTCAATTTTCTTTCATACATTGCAAAAGCTGCCCAGGGTCAGGGCATCTGCCCCTGCTCCCCCAGCAATGCTGTACCTCTGGCTCAGGGGCTGACACAGCCAGCCAGGAGAGCCAGAAGCCCCCCTGGGCAGCCCTGCTGATTGAGCTGACCCATGGGCAGCAGTTGCAGAATCTCCCTTCTCTCATTAACAGAAACATACTATGTTCTGTTTAAGAGTTTCAGTTGATGCATTATCTCAATGCTCTGTTATGCAAAACCAGGGATCTTAGGAAACGTTATTAAAATAACAACAAACGTACCCTTCCTAATGATTAATACAACAAAGAGGGTGGGGGTTTCTTTCCAGTGGTTATTCTCCAGTTGGGAGGCCAATCCAAAACATGCCAAAGCACTCCATTCAGTTATAATGGGTGCAGGTTAGAAACCTTCTTTTAAGACAAGCTGAAATGCTTATCTTAAGGTTAGCCACACTGATCTGAAACTTCGAGCTTGAGAAATCTGTCTGGAAATCTCTTACATTCAGACTTCAATTTTTATCTAGATTTCTGTAACTTCCTGGTCTGTTCTGAGCAAAATACCAGCAAACCCACTTCTCTTCCCTCTCAGTATGCCTTTGCCATTGCTGGTCAAAACCTGGAAGTGTAGAAATGAGAATACTGCAATGTGGGGACAGGGAAAGGTTACATTCTCCTGGGTATGTTCTACTCAGAGGCTCAGATTTATTCCTTCATTTAGTCTTTCCCTACCATTTACAAATTTGCAGAAATTTGTCCTCAAGAAAATTTGTCCTCAAGAACAATCATATCCCATGTTGAAATGATGCTCCAACATCTTCTGTGTATGCAAGTTAACTCCCAACAGTCTGAGGATGTGTGAGCCTTTTTCCAATCTGGTTCACTGAACTCTTATCATTACAAAACATTTTAGATTTCGATAACAATTTACGTATTTTCTTTTGACTTCTGCTATATTTTGATAGTGTAGATGGCAAAATGTTTTACTGTAGATAAACATAAATGTGGCTTTGTGACTTTTTCTAATGATTATGAGTCAATAGGTCTCATGATACCTACAGTAGCTTGCTAGATAAAGGAATACCCTGATGATTGTCTCTGCTGAAAGATATAGTGGTTAGAAAAACTTGGTAATGTTGACTGTCCCTCAGATGGGCATTGTTTAAGCTTATAGCAGGTCAGTTGAAAGCAAAATGCAAGTCCAGTTGCCAATATCTGCAATTTGTTCCGCATTCTGTGCCAAAAATTCCTTTCTGAAATATCCCATGCTACTGTCTCACCAGACTAAATATTGTCTGCTATCTTAATCCTAGACAGAAGCAGAAAAAGAGTACAAAATTATACTTTTAAAGAGCACTCTTTTTCAGTTTTCACTTTTTACAGGCACAATATTGACTCTGGAAATCAGCAAAAATGGACTACTAAAGAACTACAAATATGCTTTGGTTTATGGATCACCGCAAAGAGAATTATTTTTCAGCTGAGTTTGAAGGAAGCGGGAAGGAGGAGGTAGGGGCCATGAGGGAAACCTAAGAAGCTTATATTACCTTAGGTGTATTTAGGCATGGATGGGATTAGCTGCAGGCTGACTAAAGGAGACTATAGAGAAGGAGGCAATGGAGGATGATGAAAAGGAGGAGGTGCTACAGACCCATCCATGTTGCTGGAGATCTGAGCAGCACGTCACTGGAGTATATCATGCATTAATAGCCCTGCAAGATTGCCTGGAAGCCCTGGAAGTAGGTCTGGGGGTGTTTGGAACATCTTGGCCTTTGGGAATTGGAGCAGAGAGGCTCCTCTGCATCAAGGAGGCACCCAGGCTCATCAAGCACATCGCCAGATGTGCCTTGGGGAGTAACCTTGTCTTCCTTGGGCTTTCCCAAAGAGTGTGAGGGCTAGGGCCAGGAAGAGAGCCTGTGAGGGCAGCAGGAGGCTGAAGAGTTGGTGGCCTGTAGCTGTGCCACCTTAAAATAACTCACAGGCAACATACCCCTAAAAAAATACATGTGCAGTAGTTATGCAAATCCCTCCTCTGTAATTGGTTCCCAAAGCTGCCGTGCCAGCCTCCTGTGGTATGGGGATTTGCATATGGCCCATTTTTTCCACAATAACCATCTCTCTAGTTATTATGCAAATCCGATACCCTGAAGCAAAGAGTACACAACTGACGGAGTGGAGCAACAACCATTGTTGTGACTCTGGAAAAGAGCCATCTCTGCATCCCACGAAGTCACCCCATTGCAAGTGTGAAGGCAAGGTTTGACTGAAGCAGAAGAAGGTGAGCTGGATGCCCAGCAGATCTGAAGAGCCGGAGGAGAGATAGTCCTGCTTCTGCTGGATCAAACTGAGAATCAACCAGGACATTTGGCAGAAGTGTGTTGTCAATCAAGACATACAAATGCATTAAGGAGAGGGAAAATAAGTGAGAAACTTTATTTCTGAGCTGACCAGAAAGAAAACTAGCTGGCTTTCATTGGAGATTTTTAATGAAATTTTACAAGTATTTGCTGGAAACTACTAGGTTGGATCATTCTTGAAAGCAGTGTTGTGTTGTTTATTTAAACTGCTTTATCTCAGCACTATTCAAAGTGGTCAGACTGGAGAGCTGACAGGGATGCATCACAGTTTTCTTTTTCCTAAGTTGTCTCTTCTTAAAGAAATACAGTTGAAATGTGTCAAATGACAGAAATGTGGCTGGCAGCTGAGCTGCTGCACATTTTCTGGGAGCTCTATTAGTGGCTGACAAAGAGAAATCACCAGTGAGCCAGAGAAAGTGGGCAGAGGGGAACTACCAGCAGTTTCAGAAGGAGATCTTTGGGCTTAGGAGGACCCCAAGGGAAGACTTTCCCTTGCAGTTTCTTCAGGCTTTGCTGTCTACAGGCTGGCCTTGGCTTGGGAAATTAAAAGGAGATCAGACTGGTTTGGACCTTTTTGTCTAGAAATCCAGAGGCATTTTCCTTTTGATACCACAGCTCAGTGTATTTCTTCAAAGCCATCTCCTCCTGACCACCACTTTGGTGTGGAACGGTGTTTTTCTGTTGCCGATCCTTGTAAATTTTCCGACGGAAATACAGATTCCTCAACAAGCTGAGTGTATCCACATGCATACAGAGCTCTCACCAGCTAGCTTTGCCTGCCCTCCTTGAAAACATTTCTGGTGATATCCAGGGGTTCACACACCAGAGCAAACCCCCACTGCTTCAGAGTAAGCTCCTCAGCACTCGATTTGGGTGTGCCAGCCAAGAGGTGCTGTGATTTTGGCTACACTTCTCCACGTGTGGTCACCCATCCCCATCCCTGTTTGCCTCCTGCTCCACAAAACTCCTTCTCCTTAGAGAAATAGAAAACTGGTGACATTGAATATGAACAGGCAGCGTGGGTTTTGGGGAGTGTTTTGTTTCCCAGACACTAGATGGAGCTGGGTAATTGAGGTTCATTTCCAGCCTCCCTGCGGACTGTGGGTCTCAGAGGAGCTGAGGAAGGTGATGGGTTTGGCAGCCGTTCTCCTTGCTACCTCCTGGAAGCTGGTTTCAGGGCTCTGTAATAGGGTTTCCTTTCTTCTTTAATTATTATTAGCAACAATAACCTTACACAGCAAGGCTAGCCTCATCCTGACATTACATGAAATAGGTCAGTATTTGGATAGACAGATTTATTGTGCAGTTTGCATTTAGGCTCAACGGTTAAAATAAATAGTTCTTTTCTTCCCTTGGGAGCTGATGAGCCAGACTCGCTTCCAAACAACTGAAGACTTCTGTACTTTTTGACAAACACAGTCCTCCAATTAAGAACAGTAAATAGGATTATACAGTCTGAAAAGGCTCTTTATCACTAGAAAGTTTCTATGCGGGAAGTGGGGGTCTCTCTTTAGCATTCATTGTAATTCTTTTAAAATACAAACTAATGATTTTGTCACATCCAGAGTTCAGAGTTTTCAAAGGCAAAAGCTGCTTAAAGGCAGCCAGCATTCTGAGGGGAGAGATCTTCATCTGTATGATTAATTCCAGATAATATATGCAGAATTAATATATATATACTAATCAAAGTCTTTAAAACACAATCTTTTCTTGAAGCCACACCAAAATAATAAGTCATGTTTATTTTGCTTTCAGGATAATTTTGAGGGTTTTTTATTATGTGAGGCTGACATATATCTATTAATTTGTCTTTACATCGAAGTGGAATAAATGAGACAGGTCTGAAAAGGCCAGGTAGTTTAGCACACCAAGAATCTGATGTGACAGCTGTCTACTGGCTGCTTTAAAGAAATGGAAAACCCAGTGCAGAGGAGATAGAAAATAACCTGTTAGTAAGAGAAGTTTGATCCAAAACTCCAGCAGTGAGTACCTGGTTGATACCGTACAACATGAGGGCTTTCATCCTATATCACATGGCTGCAGATGTTCATATTATGTATACAATCATCTAATCTCTCTTGACTCTAGAACATCTGTGACATAGATTAATTATGCATTGTGTAAAGACAAAGCGTGGTGATTTAATTAGTTTTCTGATTACTGATTTCCAGTTCCATTGGCTCCCTCTCTTGTCCTTGTAATATGAAACAGGATTTACCAGTTTATTTTCCATATATTTTCCTTCCTCTATAACCCAGTTTTCTTACCAGGGCAGTTTTCCCTCCCTGCACTCTTCTCATTTTTCTCACTTCTCTATGCCCCTTCCATTTCTGCTATGTTTCTTCAAGATTAAGTGGCTAGAGATGTAAATATTAATCTAGGTGGAGAACACCATCTGTTTCCAGTTTGGTTTCCTTGGCTTTTTTGCATTCCAGATGCAGAATGATGACATGAATTGCAATGTGCAGAGAATACATGTGATGATGATATTGTAAGACAGACAAATGATGCCCTGGACTTGCTACAGTATAATTTTCATTGATACAGATTGCAGTTACGCCCTTTCTATTTGCAACAGATATATCCTTTTTTTGTTTTCTTAAGAATTCCTCAGATCTCAAGGAGTGTTTGTAGTCTGGTCATTTAGCTGCCATTTTGCATGGTTTCTTTTATCCCCCAGTTCTAATTCTCTTCTGGAACAGGTATTCCTCTTAGAGCCTGTTATTGGCTGGTTTTGCAGCCTCCCATGCTTCTAATTTTCAGCCAAATTTGGACTGATTGCTCCTGCCTGTGAGGTGCTTCAGGTCTTCCAGGCATTGAGATGGCACAGTAACTCCTATCTTTTCCTTACAGCTTGATGCTGAGCTGGCTCATCCTCCCTCCTGTACCAAATTTCTCTTCTCGTATTGTTTTAGGTACCATCGCTCTAGTCACATGGTGAGAAATAAAAAGTGAAAAATAGGGTTTAAAACTCATTTGAAATCCAGTCACTGTCGAATTTTGGTATTTGTGTGCTGCTCTCTGCTTTCTCTGCACTTCTGCACCAACAGGGAGGGTTCTGATGAAAGATGCTCACATCTAAGCGCTTCCATGGCTCATCTCACATGTGGGAATACATAGCTGAGCAAAGACGCCACATATGCTTTAAAGGAGATTGCATTTTGCGTTTTTACTGTAATTCCCCAACTTGCTTGTACTTGAAACGTGCCCTCTTTCTCAGATAAAGGAGAAACGAGCCAGCCAGGGTAGGAGAGTGGAGCTCAGTGTGCAGCAAGGCGCCTTGCAGCTGCAGTTGTTGGAAATAGTCTTTTATGGTCCTGGCTTGATGCCCCTGTTTTTCTTGGTGCCCAAGGCAGTTTCACACATTTCCTAGCAATCCATCTGTGAAAGACAGAAATGCAGCAACAATGCTCAATGCACAAGCGTCAACCAGGACAGAGGAAGAGCCTTTACTCTCAATGGCTGAGCCCAGTAAAACACTGGGAAACTCATTCAGTTGGGTTGACACATGCTGCAGAGCAAAGAGGATGTTTAAGGGAAAAAAAAATCTTTACAACACATGATAAAACACACATCTGCAAGCGACTGTAATTGCTAATGTACCTCTGCACCAACACAGATGTCTAGGAAATTAAGGTTTTAAAAAGAAGGTTGAAGAAAAGGTGGTGACAGGTTTTTGTTTATAGGTATCAGTTGGGATGAGGAAATATGAAATTGAGTTTTTACACCATGAAAATCCACTGCTACTTTCCTGGAAGGTGATTTTTTTTTTCAATAAATATGTCCTTAGTGACTTTCAATCAGAGCATTTCAATTTTACCTAAAGACTCTGCACTAAAATATTTATTACCACCCTCAGGGCCATAGGATCTTGCTATTTTAAATAAATAAAAAATGTGGCCTATTTGCTTAGCACCCAATACTTACTTATATAATGAGATATATCCATTCATCTATAATTAATTCTTCCAGTACCTTTCTGTTTTGAGAAGCATCCTGTATGAAGAACTGCATGCTTAGTTCAGCTGGGGTATTTTCATGGTTGCAGGGATTTGACTAACCAGTACAAGAATGGTTTGAAACTATGTGTTCAAGCTGTCTATGTTGGGAAGCCAATCTTTTGCAGTTTTTCCTGTAAGGGTTTGGTCTTCTGAAACTCTGCATCAAAAAACACTCATTGTACACATCTCTCTTTTCATGGGTATTGACTGATCATCAAGTATTTGTTGTATTTTAGTAGATGCCTACCAAAGCTAAGGCCCTGTGTAACAACGTTAGTGGTTACATTGAGACTTTTGGTCATGTTCGACACAGCACAACATCTGAAATACATGGGTGTCTGCTCCCAAAGGGAAAACGTTACTGGGAGGGGGTTTCTGCATGAATCACCAGGGCTATTACTGTTAACAGCCTCATGGTAGATCATGCCCTATGGTGCAACCTTGCGAAGAGGTACCTTCTGGTGCAGCTCAGAAAGGAGATGATACACAACAACTGAAATATTTCTTATGGTGCTTTCTCAGATCTACTACCCAGTGCAAAGCTCTCTTGCCCTCACTGCCCCTGTAACATTGAAAAGACCTGTTGTTTTTTCTGCCCAGTGACACTAGAAGGAGGCTTGCAGCCAAGCACAGGGATGTCCAGAAGAGCTGTGGTCATCAACGACCCTCCTTTGTTCTCACTGCTGCACTTACCTGCGTTAAGTTAAGCAGGACTTTTAGTGGAAAGACTTCACAGTTGGACAAGAGGTGGAGAACCAGCCCACACAACCCAAAAGCCAGAGCATTTTCCATAAAAAATGTGGCTGGTTTCTGGAACTGAAAAAAAACACCTCAGTGACATTTTTGGCTGAAATAAGCCTGCTACAATGCACATCTAACTTCTGGGATGAGTGGAGGTGAATGCAAAGCTCCTCTCCCCACCGGGATACAGATACTGCCTCCAACTCAAAGTCAGGGTGGTGTCTGAGGGGTGCTACTTGGGGTGAGCTAGTTGTACTTCCATGTAGGATTCAAGAAGTATCTGAATTTTGTGCAGAGAATAGAGTTATATACATGAGGCAGGTATCTGAATAGGCTTTTCAAGACTTTTGTACTTCCATAAGCCGAAGGAAGCCTGTTTTGTAGACAGAGAGACAGATTTTCATTTGGGCTGCAGGTGGCCAAGATGAGCCTTGCTTATTTCAGTTCAATTTAGTGAAGAGTCTTACTGGAAACAGGGCTAAGCCATACAACTCTTATATATATTATCTGGAAAAGTCTTGTTGACACAAGGATCATGCTCCATAAGAAACAAGATTCCATTAACCAGAAATGTTTACACCTGGAAGCAAACAGAGATGGAGGTGTACTCAAGGGTATACAGGTGTATATATACAGGTGAGTAACGTTGATGCAGAGGCATGTCAGAAGGTTGGCATTGTCAGGACAAACACTCAAAATCCACAACAAATCTGCTCAATTTGTTTTGATTAAACCAAAAGCCTATCTGTAAAGGGCATCTTCTGATACAGCTAGAAGCTTTGTGCCAAAAGAGTGCAGCAGAACAGCCAGGGTCTTCCATACCCTTGTTGGACAAAGGCTCTTTCTTTCACAGTGTCCAGCATGAAAACGTGACCAAGACTCTGGAGCATAAGTGGTATTAATATTGGTGCACAAGGTGCATTTTAATGTTACTACACTTCAAAGGGCCTTGGTTAGATATTTGCTACTTGACCATGAAGATCCAGAAATGAGCAGAACATTCAAGATTATTAATTCCAGTGAACCCTGAAATGAAAAGATATTGCCTAGTTTACAATCTTTTTCTGAGACGGCAGCACATCTTTCCCTTATAACTCTTTCCCTCTGTCTTTGAATTCCCTTTTTTTTCCTTTTTTACCCCTTCATGTTTTCCTCATTTAAATCATTCTATTGTTCCAGTAATTAAAGCTGTTCTTGACAAAGGTATTTCCTTATCAATGTGTCACTATGGATTGCAAATCAGTCTACACTCAGATTTTTATACTCACTACGACAGGATGCTTTCGAGTAGAAGTGATAAAGTCATTAACATTACCACCTGGAGTTCCCAAAATATCCATTTGTCTCCCCGTTCAAAATCTCTGCCCTCTGGGGAAAGAGAAGGGAGGGACTTCTTTTTTCTCATTTGTATTTTTAATGGACTAGAAAACCCAACTGATTTATTGTAATTGCCACGCATTTAGGATTTCACAGAATGATGGTTAATGCTACAAAGTTGATTTAAATTAGAGCTGTGTGACTGGGTTCTGTTCACACTTCAGACCAGTGTGCACAGGTACAAAGCTCCCCTCAGAACTGATAATATTAAAACACTTTAAATTGGAAGTTCATGTGTCTGTGAGGAGGAATACCAGACGGCAGCGCATCGCACGGGTTCCCTGAGCCTGCCTGTGTGTTCTCAGTACGTGTGTTGCTGGCTATCGTTACAGACAGACCTGCCGATGAAGTCGGCGAGAGATGCCAAAGTAACAGCTAACACTGTCATTAACTTGAGCGTTTGCTCTGACTTCTTCATTGACAAACATGTTTGTTAGAACACATACCAGGAGGAGACATCCTCAGAAGGAAGCAAGAACAAGGAAATTAAGACAGTTTGCTTGACATGCAAATTATCATCTCAGCTCTAACCAGCTCCTGAAAAAGATACACTCTACAAAAATGACACACACAAGAGAACACACAGCAGCCTCATTTTATTTTCAGGCAACTGCTGTTCCGTTTTTTTCACAGTATTTAAAGTAAATCCCCTCTTTTCTTAAGTATATTATTCTGGATTCTATGTGAACAGAGAAGCTTGTCTCTCCTTGGCTGAAGTTTCCATCTTATTCACCTTTCTTCTCTTGGGCTGTAATTGAATCTGTAAGGCATAGTTCTTATAGTACTGTAATCCGGTGTCATGGAAACTTTGGAGTTAGCCAAAAGGAAAGTGATTCAGAGGCTGGAAGTCATTAAATAGTGAAAAGGATACTTTCTGGAAATAAAAATTTAGCAATTTGAGACTTGCATGGAGATACAAAAACAAGTGTCTTGTGAGCAATGCCCAGCACACGCACAAGCTCATATACTGACATCTCCCCTCAGAGGTTTGCAACAACAAAGACCTGGGCCAAAATGGTAAAAGTGCTCCCATGAACTGAAACTTCATATCATCTAACACTTGAGCAACCAGAACTGTTCACAGTTAGCAATACTTTATCTGAAAAATGCTTCTTTCGGGCTAAACTCTCATGGCTCAAAAAAAAAAAAAAAACCTAAACCCAAATATGTAGAAGTTGAATTTCTGAAGTAAATCTATACCTTTTATGAAACAGAGCTGTAATAGAAATGCCACACACATGTATAAAAGCTATTGTTTCACAAAGAAAGTGATGTGATTTGCATTAATACAATGGATGAGACTACAGCAGAAGAAAAGAGTCACAAATCAATGGCTATGCTTTTCAAAAAATTGAGTCTTCCATAGCAGTGCTTTTCATACATACATATTAGGTGGAGACACTTCTGTATCAAGAAGGAGAACTGATCACAGAGAAGGAAAAATCCTGTACTTTTGCACTGTTGCATTGTTGCAATTGAATTACTTTAACAGTAAGAAACACAAATTGCAGGTATGAAATTCACATGAAAGAAATGTATTTTGTGATTTAAAAAGTCACTAAAAATTACTGTGTTGAAGCAAGTTTCTCTGCAAGACTTATTTACACTGAATAAAATTTCAGTTAAAGGTCTTTTCTACCTAAAAAAAAAAATGCACATTCTCGGTTCTCTATGTCCTGGAGACAGCTGGACCCAACAGCACAACTCAGAAATGCATCTTAGTGCAGAGCTTTAGCTGCTGAACCCAAGGCAATGTAGCAAAAACACTATAACCATTCTTTTACCATGCTAGCAGGGGGTGTGAGGGACTCAGACTTACTCAGGAAATGTCCTCATTTCCATCTATTTCCACCACATCAGACCTCTGAAGCAGTCCCTTAGCCTAATAGCTGAGGACCATCAGGTCAAAGTGAGTTTCAGGTGATTTTCCTGATTTTGACTGCATCCTTCAAGCAGCAATGACATCAGTCATCCCTGACCACTGTCTGACCAGCCCACAAGACATGACACAAGTAATCTCAACCTACGACCTTTCCAGTGATATGGAATGGTCCTGGGAAATGGACAAGGAGAGCAACTGCATCTCCAAGCCTGCCTAATCATTCTTCATCTCCCAGGCTCCCTACAAGTGTCCCTCAGGCAAAGCAGAGACAACAAGATAAAACACTGTGGACATTTCTGTATTCATATTTTCAAAGAGAAAAAAAAAAAAAAAAAGAAAATAAAAAAGTCACCTGTGGGATCCTCCATCATTTCCATTCAAAAGGATCAGTGAAGAACAAAAAACAAATATTTCATTTTCACTCTGTGCTGTAAACAAAGGTTTTGCATTTAATAACCAGGACATTGTAAATGGATTAAACACAAATCTGAACAGTTTGGTAGTGCTAGAAACAGGCTACGGGAAAGCCTAGATCTATCTTGAGGTTTTGGTTTAAAATCACTTATGAGTAGAGTGAAAAGGCCAGTTATTCAAAGTGGTATCCCAGAGTCACTCTTAGGAAAATGTAGCCAGCCTAACAGGTGAGCAGAAGCTTACCTGGTGATCATTTAGCAAGATCAGAGCCAGCCCTATCTGGACAAGAATAGTGATCCTGGTTGGGAGTGAGGAGAACTTGGAGGATCTGGAAAGCATCCCTTGATGCAAGAGCTCGCACAATGTTTAAATTGCTATCACTGCCTGTGGCCACAATTTCTGAATCCCATCCTTCCCTTAGTGATCTCAGTGTGAGTTTTAACTACATCTCAGTGTGAGCAGCAGATTTTACACAATACGTCTGACAGTAGATATCACTTTGAAATTCCAGCTCACATTTGGGTGCTTCTATACACATTGTCACAGAATCACAGAATGTTAGAAGTTGGAAGGGACCTTGAAGATCATCTAGTCCAACTCCACTGCCAGAGCAGGATCACCTAGATTAAACCACACAGGAACATGTCCAGACTGGTCTTGAATGTCTCCAGAGAAGGAGACTTGTCCTATCACTGAGAAGAGCCTGGCTCCATCTTCCTGATATTCACCCTTTACATATTTATAGATATTAATGAGATCACCCCTCAGTCTCCTCTTCTCCAAGCTAAAGAGACACAGCTGACACAGCTCCCTCAGCCTTTCCTCATAAGGAAGGTGTTCCACACCCTTAACCAAATCATTATCCTCTTCTTGGTCGTGATTTGATCCAAGTCCACAAAGGAAGAAACTGACACTGATGTGTTGGGGTTTTTTCCTCATGTAACTCTTTGAAATGACTGTGGTAAGCTATTGAGTCCACCACAGTGTCAGCATCTCATTTGCTTTTGGCATTTTCAAGAACAAAGTGTAATTTTAACAGCCAGGGCTTATGACCAGGTACAACTGATAGAAAGTAACTACCAGTCATATGGTGATACTCACATATCAAGCACCCAAGTAGCTGATTGTGGCCATAACATTTATGCCTGCAATTAATTTATCTGCAAATTCCGTACAAGAGGTAGATTGTGGAAGATTCAAGGTCTGCCATTAAGCTTTTTCTCTTCCTATTTTTTCTCCTCTCACCTTGCATTTTCACCTTTTCATATTCAGACTCAGGTGTGTTTTCATAGGGGAAAACCACCTTTGTAATCTTTATTCAAGTTATTAAACTCTGTGCAGTGTCCCATTTATTTAAGTGCAAAGTTTGCTGGTTTGAGCTCCTTTTTAACAAGTGATTTTTTCCCAGTGCGTGACAAGAACCACGCACTGTTGGAAAGGATGCATTTACTTTGGGATATGAAAAACAACAAAATGAAATGAATAGGCATGAGGCATCCGTGAGACAGCAGCAGGCAATTTTATTTATGATTTTTTCCCTTTCTCAAAAATATAAAGATGATCTCCAGGAGAAACAAAACCGTGATGCAAAATGCTCTCCGAGGAAGCCTTGTTTGTGTGATGCTACGGTCAGCACAAAGGGTGATCTGCTATAGTAATGGCCTATGTTTTTGCCTCTGATGTTTTATTATAAGCATTCATATTAAGGAAGAAAAAAATCTGTAAACAAATTCTTAAGAAAACAAGGGGTTATCTCTCTAACCTAGACTTTAAAAATGATTCTCTTTTTCTAAGAAAGACACAGTAGTGTGCTTTATATTTTTGACGTGGGTTGAATGTAAATATTTTCCCCAAATTGACACAGCTGCATCACAGAGATATGCTCGGTGTGGTTACCTTGCTTGTCAGTGGATTCACAGCTTCTTTTTAATTCCTTTTCTGCTGTGGCACCATGCACATCCTCTCTCATTTCCCTGGCAAGCAAACCAGGGCCTTAGGGCTCTTAGCGATGGTCCCAGTCCGATGGAACCTGGGCTCAGTTTCTTGTCCCTGTGTGCTGGCTTAAAATCACTCTGACAATGTTACTGTGGAGAGTTTCTGCCAAAACAACATCACCCTATCGCTGCATTTGAAAGTAATTGTATCTGCCAAGGAAAGGCTCTGCAACATGCAAAATAAAGGGACTTTATTTAATATACTTTCTGTAATTACTCTGAATGGCCCACACGTGGTTACAGAGGCTGAAAAGTCTTGATGAGTTCTGGCAGTCCACACACGAAGAAAACTTACTCTGGTGAGGATGGAATTGTTCAGTGCAAATAAATTTGCTGTGAACAACTAATTCCATCTTAAATGAACAAATAGCTTGCAAACTGATATCACACAGAATCACAGGATCACAGACTGGTCTGGGTCAAAGGGACCCCAAGTATGATTGAGTTCCAACGCCCCTGCTGCAGGCAGGGCCACCAACCTCCAGGCAGGTTGCCTAGACAAGGTTGCCCAGGGCCCCATCCAACCTGGCCTTGAACACCTCCAGGGCTGGGGCATCCACCACCTCTCTGGGCAGCCTGTTCCAGCACCTCACCACTCTTTCCATAAAGAATTTCCCCCTGATATCCAACCTAAACCTTCCCTCCTCAAGCTTCAATCCATTCCCCCTTGTCCTACCACTCTCTACCCTTGTGAAAATCTGATTCCCCTCCTGTCTATACTCTCCCTTTAAGTGCTGGAAGGCTGCAGCAAGGTCCCCCCACAGTCTTCTCTTCTCCAGGCTGAACAAGCTCCTTGCTTTCCTTGAAGACATCTTGGCATGTAAGGATTTGCTGGGTGCAGCTGCCAGGCAGCACAGCCACAGACCCCTTCTACTGCCCACCAACTCTGCCAAGTCACCCATACAACTTCTCCTGGGGCCTGGTGGGATGAAGGAAGCAAGCTGCTGTGAGAGCTGCACACGTCAAACCACTCCCACCACCGTGACCCTTCAGCGCTTGCAAGCGTGGAAGTTGGGGGCTGTAACCGTGCTGCACCCCCAGTGCCCAGCTGGAGGGGCTGCCCTCCATGCATCGTAGCATGGCAATTTTCACCTCTGCCCATGGAAAATGTTTGCAAATTGGCTCATCTTCGATTCAATTAGTTCTGCTGCTTCTCCCGTGCTTGCGTGGGGAGGCAGGGAGGGAAGGGGCAGCAGGCACATCCCTGAGGATGTGAAATTAAATGAGAGCAAAGCTCTGTGCTGCCGTGGGTAGACCATGGTCATGTACTGCTGGCCAGTGTCTACATCAACCTTAACGAGCTTCCTAGGTCATTAGGACCACGCTGTGTCACCTCCTCTGTCAAGTTCTCAGTCCTCAGTAGCTCCCTTCCATTTTAAGAAGAAAAAGTTCTCACTACAGAATAAGGAATACCTGATGCATTCAGATTTTCTCCTCTACCACCTGTTCCAAAAGATATGAAGCTGCCAACTTTCCTTGGACTTCATGCTGCCGGTGGTAATCCTATATTATATAGGATAATGGTGACTGCATTGGAGGCAGAAGGCTTGCTGGGGACATTGGTGCAGTATGAATTTGTTTGTATTTTGTGTATGCTTGGAGCAATGGCTGAGAAATAAGTGATGAGTAACAAGCCGCCTACTCAAGTCAGCCTCTCTGGATGTATCCACCTAACTTTAAATAATGCAGTGTGGGGGGAAAAAAAAAGCGCTATTCACCAAATACTGTTTCCAAGTGAGTGTCTCTGGTGTATCTGCTTTTTTGCATACACTCTAAATCATTTGGGGTTTGTTAGGCAGTATTATTTTTACTAAAATGATATTTTGCATTCCACAGCTTCCCGTTTCCTGTAAAGGAAAATGATCTTAAAATATATAGCTGCGCCACAGGCACACAGGAACAGGCTAATGCATAGACTGGCTCCACCTGTACAAGCCAGGACTTAAAAAAAAAAACAACCCAGCAAGCAAATAAAAAGTTGCAAAGGTGAAGTTAAAGCAGACAATCTCCCTTCTCAAACTTCGAAATTATTTTCATTTCCAAGTGTCAGGAAGCACAAGACTCTGTGTAGGCTTTTTGAGCTCAGCACCTCACTAGGAATAGTCTTTTATTCCTTCCAAAAGTTTCCTGACTCTGAAATAATTTCTCCTGGAAAAGCGATGTCTGGCATAAGGGTGCAGAGCTGAGGGAAGATGCAAATCATGAGGTACCAGACAGCTGCTCCAGGGAAGCAACACACAGAGATATAGGAGCGACCTGGTCTGGCCAGCTTTGAATAAGCACTCCAGATGCCCTTGCTTCACCTCAGCATTAATGGAGAGGTAGCTTTGCTGCTTCTGCTGCTGCTGCCACATGTTTGTTACCTCCTCCTTGCATCAGCAGCTTTGTGGGGGCTTGGGTGGGTAAGAAAGGCAGAGGGCACCTTCCTACCAGGGGGTGTTGTGACAGGACAAGGGGCAACAATTGTAAACCCAAAGAGGATAGTTTTAGATGACACAGAAGCAGAAATTCTTTACCATGAGGGGAGGGTGGTGATGACACAGGTTGCCCAGAGAAGCTGTGGCTGCCCCCTCCCTGGCAGTGCTCAAGGCCAGGTTGGATGGGGCTTCGGGAAACCTAGGCTAGTGGAGAGTGTCCCTGCCCCTGGCAGGGGGTTGGGACTAGATGGTCTTTGAAGTCCCTTCCATTCTATGATTCTGTGTGGGACAAAGGAAGAAGGGCAGTCTGACAGCAAAGCCAGAAGAGATGGCTGCGCTGGGAGACTTGTACCTCCCAGCTGGGTAGATACTCAGTGTAAAATAAGGCATTAAAAATCCTGACTAAAATGAAAGAAAACACAGCCACTACAAGACATCTACCAATTCCCTTAAAAAACTGTAGCTGGTGAAGTAGCAAAGCTCTTGAAGCTTCCTCCTTGCTGGAGTCCAGGCTAAAACTTCCAGTGCACTCAGCAGAAGCCGTATGATGTGCATCAGGTGGTGGTGCCTTCACCAAACCTTTTGTCATCGTGCTGGGAGAGGCATCACAGTAGGTGAGTCACACTTATCACTGGCTCCTGCAGACATCCAGTTATGGATGGAACATCAGCAGTGTCTCAAAAATCACTTCCAAGATCTGATGGTGGGCAGGTCTATTAGTTTTGAATAGAAGTTCTTTAAAAGACTGGGACTGGGGTACCTCAGACATCTTCTCTCCATCTGGGATAATTGAGCTCACTGATGTTGTGGTAGGTGCCACTGGTAACCAGGAGGGTTGAATTCTCACTGCCAGGTGTAGGCAAAGATAATGCCTATTAGAGAACCTGAGATGCTAGAATAAAAAATAAAACCCCCAAGAACAGGCATATACCAGAGCACGGTTCTCATGTCTTTGATTTTGCTGTGTCTTCTGCCTTTGCTGATTACAGAATCAGCCTCTTGATTTTTCTGACATTTAGATGTTGTTTTCTTTGTTTGCAGCCTCTTACACATGGCTTCCAGTTCTGAATTTGTCAAGCCAAGCATCTCAGAAATCTTTTTTAGTGTCAGTTGTAATCCCTATTTTGCTGGCAATTCTGTTCTGGGTTTCCTTACTCATTGCTTTTGCTGATGCCCCGGGATGACAAGGATCTGCAGTGTCCCCATTTCCCTTCTCTCAGAAATCCATTTACACAGGGTATCCCTAGTTGGAAAAAAAATTTTTCTCATAACCACAAGTTAAAAAATACAGCATTACATTTTTGGAAAGCAGTGAATGCTGCAAAGAAGCTTCCATGGGATTTGAACATACAGACCCTCTGGTTTCCCCAAGCCTGCTGGCAGTCACCTCTGCAATGGCTGCGTGGGGGCTGCAGGTTGCACGAGGGGTGAGGAGAACAACCGAATTCCCTAGAACCATATGAAACCTAAGAAGCAAGTGGTCCTACAACTCTTTATCCAGTGTCCTCCAAAGTCATCTGGGGCCCTGCAAAATCAGCTGGCTTTGGATCAGACCCCTGATACCTTCCTGGTGGTTTGGAAGAAACGAGAAGGGCCAAGTGGTTATACAAAAACCATCAAATATGGTAGGGGTCTTCATCCAAGAAGCAGACCCACACACAGATGTGTGTGTATGTGTGAGTACTGGTCTGCTATGGGAAGTTAGCTTAAACTGGCTTTTTTTTTTTTCTAAACAGAATTAAAACCAGAAGGATTTTCCAACTTCAAATATTTATACAAACAGGAGTACTGTATTATATCAATCAAACACTCGCAGGCTGAAGACACGTTGAAATCTATGTACCTGATCTCTCAGAGAGCTCTGTGAGCTGCTTGGAGAAAGTTTATGTTAAAAAACAAAGAAAAACAAAAAACCAACAAAAAAACCTAGCCCAAATGACAATACCAGACCTTGTTAGTTCTCTGTTTACACTGTATGAACTCAAGTTACCAGCACAGCAGGAGAGGATGTATATTTTAGATAACACAATCTGGTTTCTATCTTTTGTATTTTTAGATTTTAATCCTATCAGTCTCTTAGCCAAGCAGCTGAATATCAGGTTTAACTATTGTTGCACAGAGGGCAAAATCCCGACTTATCTTAAAAAAACAATAGTTTTGAGTATGAAAAAAAAAAAAGTTGAACCTAATAATTCCACTTGGAAACCGAGTCAGATTGTTCAAACTTCTCTTTCAGTTCATGAACCTTGCCGTGACGAAATAAAAGGAAATGGATTTGCAGAATTTTTGGTTATGTTCATGCCTTTCTGTCCCTCCTGAACAGAAATAGACCCTGAGAACTGCCTTCTGCAGGCATTATTTCTCAGCCATTTCCATAACATTTCAAGTCAAACATCCACTTTTCCTCTGCCTGCCCTGTAAACACGAAGCTGAGAGTCAAGACAGACCCACTGCTCTTTCCACATGGTCACAGAGCACGTCCCAGTGCCCAGAGCAGCTCCAGGGACTGCAGGACTTGGTGGGAGCATCTGCACTGCACAGAGGGACCACCTTCATTTTCTATGTCTCTAACTGCTGCATCACCTCACTCTCCTGCTCTCTGAAGTTAGATTTCAATCTAATAAGTCTGCTCCTTGTCTAGTGAGAATAATTTGGGGCCTCAGAAGGCTTGTTAGCTGTGGACAAGGTGGTAGCCAAGACAAGGTGGACAACCCATGGACAATGGTGCTAGAGTTGCAAACTCCATCTTAGGCAGGGGGATTTTTTCTGAAGATCTGATTGGTCTTGGTGGGCAGTGGACAGAGGTCATGGAGCTAATTACCCGTGGAAACCCACTGGTACCATACAGCAGGCATTATGTCCTGACACCCCTTGCACCAAACATGAGGAGAGCAAGGAATCACAGAATGGTTTGGGCTGTAAAGGACCTTAAAGATCATCTAGTTCCAACCCCCTGCCATGGGCAAGGATACCTCTCACCAGACCAGGCTGCTCAAGGCCCTGTCCTTGAACAGCTCCAAGGAAGGGGCAGCCACCACCTCCCTGGAAAACATAGAATCATAGAATCATAGAATGGCTAGAGTTGGAATGGACTTGCAGAGGTCATCTAGTCCAACCCCCCTGCAAGAAGCAGGGACACCCCAACTAGATCAGGTTGCTCAGGGCCTCATCCAACTGTGATGGATGAGGCCCTTTCCCAGGTAAAGAACTGTCTTCAACTGGGACAATCTTACATATTCATAAGGGAAGGTGGAACATAACATGAAGCTAAGGTCACCTCTGCACCCTTGCAAGCCATCCTGCCATCCTGGGAAAGCAGACAGGTCCTCAAGACGACCTTATCCAGTTGCGTGTGAGGTTCAGGAGGTGGCTGTGGCTAGGTGGTTTCCCCAAGCCCTCCCCCACTGCTGCTTCTATACCTGTTGTGATAACCACTACCTGCGCTGGGCAGACAAGGACAGCTTGGTTAAAGAAGGTTGGTGTCACACTGCCCATGACAGTCAGGATATTGTGCAAGTTGATTTTCACCAAAGCGAGCAACTCCAAGGTGCTCCGGGAGCCACTCGCCTGGTTAAAAAAATGGAAATAATGCCCGAGTAAGTGCTGTAGCTCAGGCCTTTAATACAAACCTAGTCAGGAAAAATACGCTTGACTCAGCACTAAGCTAGCTATTTTAAAAGCTTTGAACAACACCTCTGATGTGACTGACCTTGAAGAAATTTGTTATTTATGGTGCCATCAGCCGAAAAGGTTTGAATTCTTACGGAGGCTTCAGAGGGTGGTTTCCTAGGAAATTTATAGCAGTGGTAGCAAAAGCGTCAAAAGCAATTCAGATAAGCAAATAAGTAGATCCAGACCTGCATTTTTGAGTGTGTTCAAAATGTAGAGACAGAGAAAGAGCAGAAAATTTCTAGTTTACATGTTATTGTGCTTATTAATAGATCATATGCCATTAACGCACTTAATAGTGGACGATAGCTTGTAACTATAGTGTTTAACCACCACAGCAGCTTTTACTGACAGGTATCAATCAACTTCCCAGGAGGACAGACTAGATATCTCATTGCCATGTCATCTCTCCCTTTGCCAGCACATTCCTCAAGTAGCCTTTGTCTGCAGTCCACAGCAATGCACGCTGCCTGGCCACCACAGCCCCCCACACTCCTCCACCCATCCCAAAACAGGCTGCTTTGTTCCAGCCTTTTGCTCCTCACTTGCCCTCACTACAGCCCTGTGAATCAAAGCCCTGATACAGCATCCTTCAGCTACCTAATAACGCTCTCAGAGTGGCGTGTTTAACACACCTCTGTGTGAAGAAAAGCAAAGAAATGATTGGGGTTGGCTCCACCTCCCAAGCAATTTTGAAATATGTATCTGCAAGCTCTGGCAGAGTGCCCCTCACAGGTTTCTTTAGCCATACTCATCACCATTGGTGTATTTATTCCTGTTACTCCTGCACAAGCTTGTCAAACTTTGGCAATGCCTTAGAAACCGCAGGAAGATTTCTGAAGGTTTGCTTGGCCTCCGTCTTCCTCCTCTTCCTCCTGCGGCCACCCCTGGTGCCCTGGAGCCCCAGCACCCAGGGCACCGCTGCCAGCGCTGCCTGATAGGCTGATAGGCAGTGCAGGAAGCCCTGAGGGAGGCTGAATTTGTACTGATTCTGAGACTTCTGGGCACTTCAGATAACCTCACCACAAGTCCGAGCTGACTTCTGCTTCAGTGATGGCACCGTTCTGCTGTCCCCACCGTCCGTCTGCTTTCAGCCCTGCTACTTGAGCTGTGGGGTGAGTCCCAATCTTTGCTCTATTCAGCATGAGGATAAAAGGACAGGGGAGGCATCTTTTAAATAGGAAGGTGATTGTAGACCTGTCACAGAAGTCTGAAGACTTTTGAAGATTGCTTTTGAGAACAAACCCGTCATCAGATGTCACTCTAGGAGCACACTGACCTACTCATTTCAAGATGCATTGTCAAAGAAAATAACTACCCAATGCTTTTCCTCATAGAGCACTGGAAATGCTTCACACTCATTTTTCCATAGTTTTATGTTTGCCAGTAACTGCATATACTTATACCTCCTTAGCACTAACCAATACAGTACTTGCCACTACTACAGGGCCTCAAAGTGTTGTCCAGGTGTGATTTGGCTCATCTCCAAAATCCTCTAGGCACAGGGTCTACCTGTGGAATCCTTCAGTTTAATATGTCAAATGTAAGGTAAGAGGCAGAGGCACTGACTGGAAGCTGGAAGTGCAAATGCCCAGGTGTCCTGCACCCCTTTGGCTTTTAAACACCTCTTGATTTCAGCAGAAGTTTAGGCATCACTACATCACCTCTGCAAAACCTGAATGCAGCAGCATGCCCACAGTGGGGCAGTGTGTGAGGCTTGCGGATGGCCATCTCCTTGGGACTCTCATGCCCTCTAGCAGATTCACAGAATCACAGAATGTGAGGAGTTGGAAGAGACCTCAAAAGATCATCTCGTCCACTCCCCCTGCCTGAGCAGGATCAACTAGATTAAACTGCACAGGAACGTGTCCAGACTGGTCTTGAATGTCTTCTTAGAAGAGACACCTCTCCACACCTCCACTCCACACCACTCCTCACTCACCTTTTGCATATTTATAAACACCAATGAGGTCACCCCTCCGTCTCCTCCAAGCTAGAGATCCAGCTCCCTCAGCCTTTCCTAAAAAGGAAGATAATCCACTTCTTTCATCATCTTGGTGGCCCTGCCACCAAGGGCCAAAGGCCAACACATCCCTCACACCACCATGCTCAAAGAGGTGACTCGAGCCTGGATGTATTCGGGTCCAGGGGGCCCAAGGCACAGGGCCAAGAAATGTCCCAGGCACAGACAGATTGCAGTGTAGAAACAGAAGGGTTGTTAGAAGAGGAGGAAAGCAGGTGAATCATGACATGAACAGCAGCACATTCTCTCTGTTCACACCCCACTTATGAAAGGATGTGACTTTCTGATGAGAGATCATGGGGCAGATCAGGAGTTAGCCAACAAGTGGATTACACAACAAGCTTACACTAAAGGATGTGATGCCAAAACACCCTGTAACAAGGATACTAGAGAACAGTTTTAATAACATCTTCCAAGCTTCCTGAGTTTGTTTATACCTCACTTCAGACTGATGAAAAGCTTTCTCTTCTATGTGGACTGGTGTGAAATACCTTTTAGCTAGTGCTAAAAGATCTGGGGGTAGAACACAGCATACACTTTCTCAGATAAGGACAGAAGAATTGCTTATATACCTCAAGGAAAAAAAAAAAACCAAACCCAGGCACGTAATTACAAGATTTGGAGTTTATTCCAAAGCCTTTCCTCCTATAAATTAACATCTCAAACAGGAGATTAGCTGTTATTTTTAGAGTAATTTTATGGTGTAGGTGTTATTCTGCAGCTTTTTCTTTCTCAGACATAAGAAGGGCTCTGGCAATTGATGAAGAGCTGTGAAACATCACATGAAAATCATTAGTGTGACCAGAAACAGGGCCAGATTCACTTCTGCACCCCAGATGTATGCTCACACAAACCCCACTGACAATGGCACGAGGCTCAAGAATTACAACCATGAATCAGACCCAAAGCCATTGCAGATTGAGACTAGTTACTAATGAATGGCTTGTTTGGTGAGCCATATGAAAAAAGATGGTGTTTTCAGTACAAATCCTAGAAGACAGATGTCCACATTTCAGAAATTACTTCCAAACTGGCACTACTTGGCTCTCCGAGAAGAGAGAAAAAAAAAAAGATTTAAAAGAACACTCTTCATCTAAAAACATATTTGTGTCTGAACTATATTTACCCACTATGGCCTGTGAGCTTTAGAAGGGAAGACTTGGTTCTGCAGTTGTGTTGTTGATTGTGTGAGTCTCTAGACTTCAGAGAGACTCCAGTGGACATCACCTGAACTGACAAAAGCCAAAAAAGCACGCAGCTATTTCTTATTCACCTTTTACCAGGTGTCGTGCTCCTTGACCCAACCATCTCCTCTGCTTGTTCCCAGCTCTTCTGATTTACTTAAATCCCCCAAAGAGAGTATGTAAAGAAAAGTTATGTAAGGAAAAACATTTTCCCTGTCAGGGTGATGGAGCACTGGAACAGGCTGCCCAAAGAGGTTGTGGACTCTCCTTCTCTGGAGACATTCAAGACCAATGTGGACACGTTCCTGTGTGGTTTAATCTAGGTGATCCTGCTCAGGCAGGGTGGTTGGACTAGATGATCTTTTGAGGTCTCTCCCAACTCCTGACATTCTGTGATTCTGTGAATCTGTGAATGTGCTTCTACAGGGTGGTTTTGGGGGGGTTTGGTTTGGGGCTTTTTTGTTTATTTAATTAAGATGTACTGGTTTTATACTGCTTTTATTGCCCAATTGAGATGCTGGATCCAGGCTTGCATGGATTAAAGTTGCCAGGTGAGGAGCCTGGTAGAAAGGAGGCTCAGGCTTTCTAATCACTTTTCGTGGTCCTTTGCAGACACTGGAGAAGTCACCCCACACAGAGGGGAATCCCACAGAGCTGCAGGCTTGGCATTTGTTCAGGGTGAAGGACACCCCAATTCTGCCCAGTACAGAATTCTCTGTACAAATTCAATGTTCAGAGCAATTTGTACTCCCATCCCTTTCCCAAGAGAACATCGTAGCCTTGCAATGTGTCATGCAGCACCAAAAGGCTTTCTTCAGCTTTCCCCTTGGCATGGTCTCACTTTGCAGATGACGTTTGAACCTGAATTGCTCCAGAGAGAGCATTACAGCGCAGTGATTAGGGCACCCAGGTGGGAGCGGGGACACGCGGGACCATCAGCGCTAATAAATATTTAATCTTGGGATGAAAAGTGTAACAGCTTCAGCAAGAGAGACTCGGCGCCTGCCAGCCCTGCTCAACCCGGAGCCTGCTCCACCAGGACTCCAGGAACACGAGGTTTCAAGCAGATGGCAGAGTTGAACTTGGATCTCCCCAACCATAAGCATGTGCTTTAGTCAATCTGCACATTCAGCCCAATTAACAAGCGGTGCCAGATCAGCCACAGCCGCGTTTTTCTCACGCTAAACTGCTGATCAAAACAGAGGTAAACATCTCCCCCAGGCTCACCAGTTACTCTTGCTGCCGATCGCGGCCCCACTGGCAGTGCCAGTGTTTCACAACAGCCGCTTTCTTCAGCTGTCAGCGTGCATCCTTTAGGCACCAGCGGGAAATAAAGCATGAAACCAGAATCAGGGAACGAACTCCTTAATGACAGAAATCGGCACGGACAGGTGTAATCCTCCAGCTACTTTTAACCCATTTTAGGAAGTAAGCAGGTATCATTTTGACAGCATGCCTTTAGCAAACACAGGTAGAGATTCCTAAGGTAAGATGTGGTTTTTCTAGAGGACCCAGCCCTTGTTCTTTTGGTAAATGCAGAGTGCCAGCTTTATCACAGCCAGGCTGGGAGGGTTTGGGAGATCAGTCTAGAAAAGTACATTTTAAATTCAGCTTTCTGTGCCATTTAATGTTATTTAAATGATTAGTATGGCACGATAGAAGGGAGTCTGTTAGAATCTGCCCTTGATGTCATGGCTGCTGTATAAACACCAGCTTTGCCTCTGACATTGCCCTTTCCTTATGTACAACTGCTCCTTTTCTGCAAACTTTGAGCCAGGTTTAACTTCGGTTCATTTAACCTCTAGCACCTTCCCTCTGCTCTTCTCCTGCCTCTTCTCACAAGACTAAAACTCACAGTTTTACTTCTCAGCTCTCCATTCCTCATTAATTTGTTTTCCAAGAAGCAAAAAGTGAAAATAATTTTATATATATACACACCCCCAGAAGTACCAAACTTAAACCAGGGAGACAATTTGTGTCTTGAGAGAGTTTGAGGTCACACTGCTCTACTGCTTTTTACTGCAACCCAGAGCCCTGCAGCCTCCTTGACAGCTTCCATGCACATGGACAAGGTAGCTGTAAGGAAAAAAAAAGGACAAACACCACCTGTCTCCAGCTGCACCTTCACATACACAGACAAATCCTGCTAGGAAATGACAAGGAGCTGCTAGAGGAAATGGACTTCTGAGATACGAAATGCCTATCACTGCCTCCTAGGAATGGATGAATTGAAAGAGGAAGTGTCAAATCCAAACCAGGCCCTGCACATACACCTGCAAATGCATACACACAGCCATCTGCACCTGCAGAAGACGAAAAGCAGATGAACAACCCGACTTGATAAGGGAATGTGGGTATTTATGTTAGTCCGTGCTAATGACTGCACAAAAGCCAGAGTATAAACCTGGCCTATGTGAAAATGTGGGAGATAAATAGAAGTTAATCTTCATTTTCTTGCAGTGTTGCTTTATG
Organism: Heliornis fulica; assembly: GCA_013399135.1. NCBI lineage: Eukaryota > Metazoa > Chordata > Aves > Gruiformes > Heliornithidae > Heliornis > Heliornis fulica. The sequence continues at coordinate 791,597 of VXBZ01001950.1, forward strand.
GATGTGAATACTTGAGACTGAAGGCAGTTGCTGTTGAGCAGATGGAACTTTCTTTGAGCCCTGGAACTTTCTTTCTCTTTCATTCAAATTTCTGCTAATAATTAAAGCACATCCAGGCAAAGTCTTGTACTGTTTAGCAACAGCTTCTGGGATTCTCATTTTTATAAAGCTACAAGCAAATAAGTTTATGAGCAAAAAAAGTTTACCGGGGCTGATCAGCCTTGAGAAAAGAAAAATGAGAGGGGATCTCATCAGTGGTTATAAATATCTGAAGTGTGGGAGACAAAGGGAGATGGCCAACCTCTTCTCAGTGGCCTGTGGGGACAGGACAAGGGGCAATGGTCACAAGTTGGACCACAGGAGGTTCTGCACCGATGTGAGAAAGAACTTCTTCAAGGTGAGGGTGATGGAGCACTGGGACAGGCTGCCCAGGGGGGTTGTGGAGTCTCCTTCTCTGGAGATATTCAAGACCCCTCTGGATGCTGACCTGTGTGACCTGCTCTAGGGAACCTGATTTGGCAGGGGGTTTGGACTCGGTGATCTCTTGAGGTCCCTTCCAACCCCTACAATTCTGTGATTCTGTGAAATTGGGGAAATAAAAAAAAGAAAGAGGACAGATTTTTTTTCTCCTTTCACTGCCAAAGCAGGTAACTGTGCACTTAACACTACTTTATCAGCTGAATGCTGGTAGTTTTCCCAGAGAAGTTCTGAGGAAGGAGCCCTAAAATCTTTCATGAACTCCTGTGGACTTCTGTGCTGGCAGAAGGAGAGTTGGACTGGCTGTGTGCTGTGTCAGATTGCTTTGCCATGTGTTTGTGATGGATGGTGAAGTCCCAGCTGCTGGAATCACAGTTCTTCACCTTAATTTTTACGTGGTGCATTGCTACCTCTCATCATTGCAGATAAACACCATCTTGTGAAGTAAGCACAACTTGAAAGTCCACCAAGTGGAACTGAAAGAACCCAGCATGTTTTGCCTTGGTTTTAAATCAAGCCTTGGAGGATCAGCCTATGATTTTTTTGTTACTTGGCACAGCAATGCTTCGTTTTTTTTCCTGAGCACCGTCATCATTTTGCCCCCTAACCATTTATCAGGGAGGTAAGGTCAGCCAGAAAGGAGAATATTGCACACTATATAATCAAGGCAGACCTTCAGTCAAAACCCTTCTACATCAGTAGGAATCTTTCCAGATTGAACCAAGAGATAAATAGGGATGAAACAGCACATCAGGACATTTTTGGAACTCTTTGAAAATATATTGGAAGCAGAGACTGGAATGGATCTCTCTTTACAAAGGTTTGAAGAGTCATGAATTCAGGATCTGAAGATGGTACTGGAGGGCTGGCACATATCGTCCATTAACTGTTTGGATAATGTGGTTTCTCTGCTTTTTCTTTCTCTCTGCAATGGGCAACTCTTGCATCAAAATACATTTTAAAGAGATAATCACTCACATGTATGTCCTTTTGAAATCTATATGTTTTAAACCCAAGACCGAGCTGTGTGACTCAAAGTATGACAGTAAAGTACTGCAGCGAGCACTGAGCAAAGCATCTGTGTCCTCCAGAGCAATGCTCAGGCAAATGAGTCACAGCACCTGCAGGGAGGGAAGAAGTAGTCAAACTGATTTTCTGAAGTACTGACCGTTGACATATCATGGGGACGATGTGCCCTTAAGGGAAAGACAAGAAAGGACAAAGCTTGTGACTGCCATAATTATATGTTCAAAGAATTAAGAGGGAGGGCAGCAGGAGAGGTGAGTATTGATTAGTTGAGAAAGTGTGTGCTAGATGAGTGGACAGTGAGGTGGGCCGAAAACTGGCTGACGGGCTAGGCCCAGAGGATGGTGATCAGTGGAGCAGAGTCAGGCTGGAGACCTGTGACTAACGTTGTTCTCCAGGGGTTGGTGTTTGGTCTGGTCTTGTTTAACATCTTTATCAATGACCTTGATGAGGGAATAGTGTCCACCCTCAGCAAGTAGCTGATGATACAAAGCTGGGAGGAATGGTGGACACGCAGGAATGCTGAGCTGCCATTGGGTGAGACCTGGCCAGGCTGGAGAGCTGGGCAGTGAGCAACCAGATGAGGTTCAATAAAAGCAAGTGTAGGGTCTGGCACCTGGGAAGGAACAACCACAGGTATCAGTACAGGCTGGGGGATGACCTGCTGGAGAGGAGCTCTGTGGGAGAAGGACCTGGGGGGTCCTGGTGGATGACAGGTTGGCCATGAGCCAGCAGTGTGCCCTGGTGGCCAAGAAGGCCAGTGGGATCCTGGGGTGCATTAAGAGGAGCGGAGCCAGCAGGTCAAAGGAGGTGATCCTCCACCTCTACTCTGCCCTGGATAGGCCTCACCTGGAGTCCTGTGTCCAGTTCTGGTACAAACCAGACAGGGATCTCCTGGAGAGAGTCCAGCGTAGGCCAGAAAGATGATTAAGGGCCTGGAGCATCTATCCTATGAGGAAAGGCTAAGTGAGCTGGACACTGACCAGTGCAATCTACTCTAGGGAACCTGCTTTGTCTCGGGGGGTTGGACTCCATGATCTCTCAAAGTCCCTTCCAACCCCTACAATTCTGTGATTCTGAGATCAGTTGCCACTTTCTGGTTCTTGCACCTTTCTCCTAATCTATGCAAAAAGAGCTTGGTGAAGCCTAAGATGGCGGGGGAGAGGGTGTTATATTGGGACAGAGCACACTGGCAGCTGGGCAGACATCCCGGCCACTGCTCAGATAGCACCTGCAATCCCCTAGGGCCCTCTTATTACCTACCATCCCTCGCTTTCATTACTCCATCCAAAACAGTAATTTAATTTTCATGCAAAGTTTTCTTGGCAGAGAGGAGCTGCGGCCCCTGTGAGCAGATATATAGCTGTACATCTATGTGTTTAGCAGAATTTATTTTACAGGATTACTGACAGCTGAGGTCGCATGCAAAGGTTGATAAGCTGAAGCTGCATGACGAGAACTGAGGCAAAATTTCAGCAAACCCCTTTGATGTAGTCGTGTTAACATAACGACTTGTTTGAAAGACGTGTAACTTCCGCGGTGAACTTGTGTCCAGACTTTGAGCACTTCCAATCGCAGAACTACTAAAGCCAGAAGAACTCAGATGGTTGGCAAAAATGATGTGTCCTCAAGATGTGCCTGCTCTACTGAAATGATCTGATCTCTGCCTAGGCTACGGGTCACATAAGATAGATATTAATCAATTTTCTATTGCAGATGTTACAAGGTTTTATATAAATATTTCAGGTTTGGGGTTTTTTTGTTGTTGTTGTTTTTTATTTTTACTTAATTTCTTTTTATTTTATTAAAACTCTTCATTTTTTCCAGATTCATAAAAAAATTTACACTTCCAAACATTCTCAAAACGTTCTGTTGTGTATTTTAATACAATTTAAAAGGAAGAAAACAGCAAAACTGTTTCTTTTCATTTCATGAAATATGCAGAGGATATATTTCAGTGCACCAGATGACCAGTGTTTGGAACACTTGATCATTGAAAGAAGAAGATAAGGTTATGTATATATGTTAAAAATAACCCAATCTCTTGATATCACATCAGGTTCAACAATATAACAGTATCGTAAAATCATAGTTTATCAGCATCTTAGCTGCTGCAAGGCTACTTTGTGAAAAACAAACAAACAAACAAACAAACAAACAAACAAAAAAAAACCTCTAGGTAAAAGGGCAAATGGGTATTTTGGGGAGTTGACAGAGGGATCAGTTGTCAGCTGTTTAAATCCAGCCCAGGTTTCCAAGAGCAATAATGATGGTAAGGGATTTTTAGGTTACCCATTCCCCCAGTTTCTAAGCAAGAAACATCAAGCCAGAACCACAAAAGCCGCTGAGCTCTAAAAGAGCCTCCTTCAGTGAAAGGCTGGCACAAAGCGGCTGCCTTTATGGTTTTCTGAAGTTTAACTGGTGACTTCCTCAAGGCTAAATACTGAATTGATCCCCCTAGGTGGTCCATGAGTGTCACACTTTTGTACTTGCTGGTCTTGGCCAGATCACAGAATTGTAGGTGTTTTTCAAGGTATTTATTTCTGACGGTTTCTCACTGCCAGGGGAACAGCTGCAGATCCAAGGAGGAGCTGTGGAAACACGTTAGCTATGCAGACTCTTGGGATCCTTGGTCAATGTTCCTGTGTGGATGAGAAGAGAGGTATTTTGTTCTGGACAATGGTGACAAGGTTTGATCCTTGCTAGGACTGTAGGGTGTGTTATATGATGACATTTATCCTGTCCTAATGCTTACATGGTCCCATTCCCTCTCCCACCAGATATGTAGAGTCCTTCTATCTCCCTCACCAGCTGCTGGTCCCATGCCACCTTCTGTTGGAGGGCTCTCCTGGGTCAGACCTAATTTTCCTCCATGGCACAAGTCAAGTAGGCCTCAGCAGTAGGCGTGTGGCTGAGGAACCTCAGCAGGAGCCTGGGGACAGCGTGACAGAAAAGCTGCTGGGGCAAAACACATAGTGTTGGAGAGAGGAGAAAACGGGGAGAGAGGTTTGCCATGAGACACATCACCACTCTTCAGTAGGTATGTAAGAAAATGCTTTCTTTCTGCTGAGGTAGCACCTCACTGGCCCCCTGCTCACCCTTGGGTGTGGGCAGTGACAACCTGGACAGCGTTGTGATAAAATTCAGTGCTGGCACAGCAGAGCTCCCCCAGTTGAGACGGTCTCAAGATTGACATGCAGCAGCTGTGCCAGCAGCATCTCTGAGCAGCGTGAAGCTGCAAGACCATGGTGGGACCTTTGCATCGCCCCCCTGGGACATAAAGGTGAGCACCCTGTGGGCAGGCAGCAGGCGGGCAGGCATGTGCCCGCACACAAGCACCGCTGTGTTCTCACTCACGCATGTGAGCGCCTTGCGTCAGAGATGCTCCCAGGAAAGGACGCTCTCGCCAGCTCCCATAGCCGACTGCCACAGGGCAGAGCAGGGGAACAAAATGCATCTTTCATGTCTGGGCAGGCCCTGCCAGTCTCCTAAGCAGCACCCTGACAGGGGCAGCTCTTGCACCCCTGTCCTCTGACGGTGTTTTGGGGGTTTTTGGAAGTTACCTGGGTAAGAAATCCTGGTAAATACTTCCCCAGAGTTGCAAGGGAGCTTCCAACAGCTACTGCTCTGAAAGGTCCTTGTAGCGGCGCAGTCTCTGTCTCAGCACAAGATGTCATGCATGAGGGATGGGGAGAGGGGAGGAGGTAACAGTGGATTTCAACAGGGGAAAAAACCCCAAGAGCTTGCTTTCTACATTCTCCATAGTGAACACGGCGTTTTTAGGAGAAAATTCGAATTCCAAAATATTCGAGCCAAAAAATAAAGTTTTTAATTTTTGGCAGCTCAGGACAGGTTTGGGCTGCTCATTTTTTGACAGTAAAGCAACATACATTCGCACCATCTTTTTTTTCCCCCTTCTTTTACAGAATGCTGACATTTTCAAAGGCATTTTCTCTCAAAATGCAGTTTCTCTTGAACATTTTCAACAACGCTTTTTCACGGTATTTAATTCTGACGGTTTCTCACTGCCAGGGGAACAGCTGCAGATCCAAGGAGGAGCTGTGGAAACACGTTAGCTATGCAGACTCTTGGGAGCGGCTTGGAGCAGCGCTGGACCCTTTCAACCCCAGCCTTTGGCAACGACTGGTGTCTTCTGAGTCTGAAGCCGGGCAGGGATGCGTTGGAGCTCCCATCCCACTTCTGCTGGGTTTGGGGGGAGCTGAAGGGTGGGTGGAAGGGAAAAGAGCCAAGTCGAATGCACCTTGGAATAAATTGTGCAGTCTTAGCAAGACAGCAGAAAAAAGCTGAACATGCCACATGCCCCAGCATCGTCTCACTGCTTGTGCCAAACCTTGAAGGTAGGGAGAGCATCTCCTGTCTGACACAGCTGTAACAGAGCATGGACAGTCTTCTGTGCTTGCGGCCAAAGGCAGCAGCCCAAACCTCCACGTTGCTACATGATGGCTCTATGTCCAGGTGGAGGCTGGTAACCAGTGGTGTCCCTCAGAGGTCTGTCTAGGGATCGGTGCTCTTTATCATCTTTATCAATGACATCAGTGATGGAATTGAGTACACCCTCAGCACTTTTACGGATGACAACAAGCTGAGTGGTGCAGTTGACACAACAGAAGGAAGGGAAGCCATCCAGAGGGATCTGGACAGACTGGAACCCAGACCAGTTTGTGATATTGTGATTCTGTGTGATATCACAGCTGGGACTGGTATAGAGGGTCCTCTGTCCATCCCTGCATTAGCATACATAAAGGCAAGCACAGGCAGCTCTGACTGAAGCCCCAGAGGGTTGAAAGTGGCCTCCCCCTGCTCTGCTCAATTGTCCTGGGACATCCAGTGGGGAGGCCCAGCTTGGGAAAGCATGAGAAGGTCTTGGTTTGAGAAAGACAACACTCAGGTTTAACTATATTCATCCATATTTCCTTACTGAGTAGAAACATTTTGTCATTATGTTTTTACTACAGGTATCTTTTCTCTTTCAGGCAAGTCCAACACCACTAACTTCCAAGCAGAAGAATTCCCATTCCACGCACAGAGCATCGGAGCACTGGACGTACATAACCAAAACTGCCACAGGCAGCCACCAGAAACTACACTGAAAGGGATTGATATATGTTGATGAAATCCCACTCCCCTGCTCATCCAGGCTAGAAATGATGGCTAACGGGTGTCTGAGCTCCTCTGAGCAAACAGTGTGGAAATATAAGCCTTGGTTTGGTGCATGCCCAGAGTGTTGAACTAATAACACTTGTCTCACATGTAAGCAGCTGCAAAACCTGATATTTACACAAGGATTCACAGAGATGAGAAGAGACTGGGGTTTTTTCAGGATGAAAGGCTCTGGCTCAAATGGGAATTAATTTGGGAAAACCCTCTGGTCTGTGTCATACAGAATGCCTGGTGAAATGATGACAGCAGACTCTTTTTTTATAATTAAAGATTGGCTTTAAAGCATTGACATCGTTCCCACATCAATATAACAGACTTTTCACCTACCAAACCACCCATCATTTTGCATGTTAAATACATTGTGAGCAAAACAAAACTCTACCTGTGAAAGCAATTGATGGGCAAGTTCAGAAACACACTTGGTATGAGCACAAATACACCCAAATACACTTGCTGGTAGGAGCCACATTTCTGCAGAGCTGTTGTTGTTCTTGCACGCAGTGCTTGGCTTGCCTTCAACAAGGTGGCTCCAATTTCTAAGGCATTTCTAAGAGTCAGGCATCAGCTGGCACAAGCTACTGCTGGCAACACAATGGCTGTTGTCCTAGCCACCCAGAAGTAATATGCAGAAGGTGTCTTTTACAAGGCCAATTAGCAGAGCTGGAAGGCACAGACCAGTATTTAGATACCCAGCCCAGACTCTAGTTCTGACATGAATTACTTGTTATTTTTTTCAGCTGTATCAGCTGGTCTAATAAATCACATCCCCCTTTTTACAAAGCCTGCAACACTTTTCTTGAGAAACAACGAAGGAGGCGATGCTCCTGGTGGAGGAGTGCTAGTGGCAGGGTGAGCACAGCAACATCAGATACATCAGATTGCTGCAGGATTTGGAATAGCTTATGAACTCTAACTTTCCAAACTGCATGCCTTCTGAGGGTAAGAGTTTGAGGGTCTGGCTATGTACATTAGACTGGTCCCAACTCTATTTTATTGCATGCCATGAAGGCATGTGGGTCTGGCTCTCAGCTCAGGAGTGCCCCTGGCTCCTCATCTCACATCACCACAACACCAAAGCAACAAACAAATGGATGCAGAGGAGACGGATGCAGTCTCGACTGAGTTCAGGATATCTAAGGATTCACTTGTCATCATATTTAAAATCAGATTTTATTCTAAGTCCCTCCCTCTCTTCACTAGAGGTAAGTACTTTGAAGTGATAGGCACAGTGTCCTTTAGTGCCATCAAAGACAGCACAGCAGTTACCAGTGAAGCTTCCAGCTTTGCGCAATTTGGGCTGTATGCTGTAGCACAGAACGGGGAACTGTGTCCCAGAAAACTCCCAGGGAACTTCCCTAGGTTCCATGGTGCTGTTTCTGTCTCCCATTTGGTGTGAGTAGACTTGAGTATGTATTTCATTCTTTGGAGTGTGTATCTACCTCAGGTCTCATCCCGTGGAACTGATGGTTTACCGTAACAGGTTCAAAGTTCTTCCAACAAAACATTTGGAGCTGATGGACACCGTACATCTTCCTTCACCTCCAATTACTGTCAAGGCCCCAGATGTTCTGCCTCTGCAGTGGCAACACATCTGTGCTGCTGTGAAGACAAAAGCAAGAGGGATGAGAAGGACCATTTAACAGATTTTTGTCGGATGCTTCCATCTTGTGGCCGTCTGGGAAAAGAGAAGTTTGGCTCTTTGTTTCAGTACAGGTATCAACAAATGTAAGGAAGCATAGGAACTTTAAATGGTGGCTCAAACCCTTCCCTCCAGTGATATGGATGGGGACGAACCGGGGTTGGAAGTTAGATGGGTTTTCCCTTTGAACATGAATGCAGGCAGAGGAAGGGTCTGGTGCCTCCTCCACTGCCCACCGTATTTTGGTCCCACACAAGCTGGCTGTGCCGAGGAGTGCAGGACAGAGTTGGGGCCAGGTGGACAAGCTGATGAGTGCTCAGCCCAGCCCTTTGCCTTGCTATGGGCATCAGGGGTTGGACTTGCACAGGGTGGGGACTCTTCTTCAGGTCCTGCCTTCATGGTGAGTGAGATGACTTGCCCTCTTCTTTGTTTTTGAGCACACAAAAGGCTTTTCCTTGCATTCCTCTGATCTTTCCTGGGGATTGCCCCAGCAAGTTCTGTTCTGCACAACCTCTGACAATGGGGATAAGGTGATGGGACATGGCCACTGTAAGAGCACCATACCTCAGTTGCCCAGAGCCACCAAGAGCATCTCAGGGTGGTTGGATGACTTGCTTCTGGCTGATGAACCTGCTGCGTCCCTTCTGCATCACTCATAGCAATCCAGAGGCTTAGCCAGAGGTCTGTTTAGCTGCATAAACTGAAGTCTCCAGCATAGCACTCACATGGAAAGCAATTTCCTACTTTTCCCTTCCCATCCCAGCCAGGAGCTTGCCCCTCTCTGCTGCTCCAGGGACACAGCCACCCTCCCACCAGTTCCTCTCACTTGCAGAGGCCTTGAGATGAGGAGCAAGAAAATGGATACCCAGATTGTGGTTATCAGTTGAGTGCATGTCATGCCCAGTATGCACCAACTTCAGCAAGAGGGCGAGATACTCACCATCTGTGCTCCCCAACATGGACAAAGATGCTCACAGGCACATGCAGATGCACACTGCACATGGGAGTTTGCGTTCCTGCTCTGTAAAGGGGAAGAAGAGGATGGAGAACTGAATCTGAGCTCTGTGCCCAGCTGCAGGCTCTTACACAGAGATGGATTTTGGTATTACCACCCTTTACGGTGCACAGCAGGAGTAACAAGACCTTCAGCCCCCACATCTCACAGAGCTGCTTGAGCTTCCAGAAGAGGATGTGCATGGACAAGCAGGACAGACATCAGGACACAGGTGCTACCACTGCTCTTCCCAAACCCCAAGGCAGTAGGAAGCGTTATGTGTCTGTGCAGTGTTGTAGGATGAAGACCCCTCTTTGATGTGGGTACAAAGGAAGGGGAACCTGCTCTAACACTTATCTAAGGCAAGGGCCTGGGCTGCTGCATCTGGTTTGAAGTGAGGATGGGTTTTGTATGTGAGGAAGTGGTAAGGGAAAGGGAATTGTTAGATGGAAACTTTCTCTACAAGCATGTGTTAAAAACAGCGAGCACTCCGTGCGTGGAGTGGATGTTCTAACTTGCCTGTTCCCAAGGCTTTCCCACAGCCAGCCTTGCCTGGCTCCCACTGGCAAACCAGGACAGGCTCCAGTGCAGGATGTGCAGCTGACAAGTTTAACTCTGGTTTCAGGTTGAAATCTTCTGATTCTTCTCAAATTCACAGTCATTTACATCTACTGTGCAAAATTAGTGACTGCAGGACCACAGAACCATAGGAGAAAATCTAGTTTGATTCATAAAGGAGAGCTCAGCACAGGTTTATAAAACCCCTGGAGCCAGAGAAATTGTGGCCATTTCAAGGTGGGACGGTCTAATCCTCTGCAATCAAGAGCTTTAGGTTAAAGACTGACACAAGTCACTTTGAGTCCCTTGTTAAAAGCAACATTTGCATGAAACCATTTATTGCATACTGGTGCTAGAAGCGGCAGAGGGCGTATACTGCAGACATGTAGTGCAGCATGTCTGTTTGCATCTTGTGCCTTTCCTTTCCTTTCCTTTCCTTTCCTTTCCTTTCCTTTCCTTTCCTTTCCTTTCCTTTCCTTTCCTTTCCTTTCCTTTCCTTTCCTTTCCTTTCCTTTCCTTTCCTTTTCTTCATGCAGAGCAGGAGGCATCAAACCCCCATCAAAGAGGTCGAGAAGGGTTTCATCTCAAGAAGGGAGTCCAGTGCCCCCCTTGGGGCATGTGCTCTGCTCTGGGCAGCAGTCACTGGAGCACCACATCTGCCACATTTTTGGGGCCAACGTGGCTCCCCATAGATGTCACTCACTATCCAGGTCATTTGTCACAGGCATTTCCCCTTCCTACTGGAAGGGCTTGAAACCTGCTTGTCATTGCTGCCTGATGGTTTTGCAGAGCATTCAATTAACCAGAAACCTTTCTTTGGGGGATAAATAAACCCAAACCAACCAGCAAGACTGATTCCTCATAACCATCTTTCAATAAGTGAGTATAGACCCCTCACGTATCCTTAAATTATATATCATTTATTGAAATATAAAGATCTTAATTTACAGGATTTTTTCAAAGACAAAATATCAACAGGGGCATTTTTGAAATACATTTTATGCCTACCATCACTCAGGCCAGTTTGCCCTTCTTCAAACATTTCACAACAGCCACCATTTTGGAAACACTTCCTTTTTTATTATTCTAAAATATAACTTTTGGACATTCAAAGTGCAACAGTTAACGTGCCTGTGGAATATATCACAGTAAAAAAAAATATAAACAAAGGCAGTGATATAGCTGTCATAAATGTTTTGGCAGTATTCTAGAAGTCTATATAAAAATACTTATATACATATTGATGTATAACATCATCATATCTCACGTCCTTCATCATGTAATAGGACCGTTTTGTACAAGTTGCAGACCACGCTGTAAGGAATTGGTTGGCCATTCCAAATCAAAAGCTGTGTTTCATAGGCTAACACTGATTGTCATTATACAATTACTGTAGCGAAAGGTTTGGGAATATCTCTTCCAGTGGCTTCTCAAAAATTAAGCCATAAAAGAAAAAGTCCATAATACTGATAATATTGTGAAAACTAAACGAATCATCCTCTCACGCTTCTCCCTCTCTAGTAAACCTTTCCTCTGCTTCTCACTCCAGTTTCCAGGCCAGCTTATCTGATTCCAAGCCTGCAGTGAGCTGGGTTTGGCTAGACCCCTGCCACGGCTGCAGTTCACCTATGACACTCATGATGGGATGGAGAATCACTATTACCATGCATCAAAGTGTGCCAGCACTGGTTCACATCCATTGGTTGGGTCTAACCCCGAGATGCACTGTGAGATACACAATGAAACTTGTGAGGGGAAGGGGAGACTGCATGAAAATGTCCTTAGATTCCAGTAACTGGTATCATAAAACGTGCTGGGGCTGATTTTCAAACCCTGAAGAACACCAGGCCATGTGCAAAAATGCAGGTGAAATTGCTTGCCTAATTTGACGTGTAGTTGCACTGCCTACACATGCAAATTAAGGCACATGTGGTCTCGAGTGGCCATTCAGATATCTGGGACATCCAACAGACAACTTGTGTTTCCTCAATTCATAGTTCATAGCTGGAAGGGGACTTCACACCGTCTCATCTGTCCTGGTGAGAGTCTCCATTTCACAGTTGTCCCCACACAGAGCTCAGTGACGTGTGTTTGGCTAGAACATGGCTCCCGGGAGGACGCTCGGTCTCGGTCTGTTGACTGCAAGGACAAGGATGTGCTGTCACTCATGGTTCCTGCCAGTTGTCAGCCACACCAGGGTTGAACAGGTGGGTGCCTCGTGTCAGGTCCTGTCTTCACATCTGCAGTACCCCCGCACGCGGCCTTGGCCAGGAGACATTTTGAGACCCAGACCCAGAATTATTTGCTGGTCATAGAATCATAGAATTTTTAAGGCTGGAAAAGACCCCTAAGATCATCCAGTCCAACCTGGTAACTGACAATATTACATTTGCTTTCATTTGGATCCACCGCTACCCGTGAGTGAAGTCAAGGGGACTTTTCTTAGAGCCATTTCAACTGTAGTTTAACACGGCAGCATGTTGTGTTGTTCACCACTGGCCAGTCTTTCACACCTCCTAGGGAAAACACCTCAACACAGGTACACTTGAACCACATTTGCATTGGTTGTGTTGTGCCAGAGGCTGAGCATGTCCTGCATGGGTGCTCATCACACTGAATTAAGGTTAAGTTTGAAAGCTGAGCACCAGAAAGTATGGGGCCCTTCGAAGAGATGTACCTTTTTTTTTTTCACATGTAAGTCTTCCGAAGCATCACATCTCCGTAACACATTGTGCAGTGATAGCAGTAATCATAACACTTTGTTCATATAAGTGGTGTCAAAAACAACCCTTGCAGGCTGAGAGCAGGTTCATTTTCATGCACCTTCTTCCGAAAAATACTCTTGGAAGAAATTACCATTTGTTGTTACAGTCTGCAAAAACAATAGTCAGAGTTTTCTGTTCCTGTTGAAAACTGAAAACTAAGACAAGAATATTTTGCTGCAGAATAATTTCTGATTCTATTCATGGAGCTCCAGGATGGGGGAGACGTCTTTGTTCCTTAAGCAGTTCAAAGATCAAATTGATTCTTCACAGCTAAACCCAGGATAAGATTCCTTTTGAGTACCTCTGAAACACTAATAAGGGGACATTGTTGGTGGTTTATCATAACCTTTCAATACTCAAGCATCTTGGAATCTGGCATAATTTATATAGATTTTTCTGAAGTCAAATTTTTAGAATCTCATTTAATCAGAGGACAACAATTTCTTTTAGTACGCCTGATTAGAAAAACTACTCGGCTCATGACAGAAAATGAAATCTTAATTTTTTTCTCAATTTCTCTCCATTGAGTTGGCTTACTGTGTGCAGCCACATAAAAGAATTGTTCCATAAGAATTTCCAGGTCAGACATTTTTTTCCTTGTACTTAAAAAAAAATTTCTTCAGACTGTGCTTTTACCGAAGGACAATGAATTATAAAACATACATTTAGTGTTACTGAAAACAGTAGTAGTATTATCTTGAAAACAGCTATCTTCTAGAGTTAATAAAGATTTACTAGGTTTCTAACACCTATTATAGACTGGGTTTTAATTATTATTATTATCATCATCAATATTATTATTATTATTCCCCTTTACTTGCATTAATGGTAAAAAGTTACAGGTTTTGTAGTACCAGTCAGTCCCTTGTGGTTTTAGACCTTTTTGGTCCAAAAGTGGTTTTTTGCATGTTCTTCAATTCACATGATAGTTCAACAGCAGCTGACATTGAGATTGAGGAAGTACACAAAATTCATGAACAATCTTTTCTAAACTCCATGGCATACGTTTGATGTGCACCTCAGAAGATCCTTGAGTAGACAGGTATTTACATAATTACAAGGGTGAAGTATTGCTGCAGTGGAAATTCGATCCGTCCAAGTCATATGAATGCCCTTGAAACACAAAACTGGTCTGTTTGTGGCCTTTTCCTTCATCCTCCTACCAGTTCAAATGGCAAACAACACTGAGATGCTACTGAAGTACTGCAAGAAGCAACACTAAAAAAAATCCATCTTCGACACGTCTCTGTCATTCATACTCAGGCTGATTCCTCTACCCATTGCTGGGAGTTTCTTCTGTACAAATCCACCTCCTCCTCACATCCTTGACATTGCAATAAAGTGGTTTTCTCTGTGGAGCAGAGCCTGTAAGACAGCACGGCAAGCTTCCCCATGTGCAGAGCTGGAAGGTGTCCGTGGGGTTACAGGAAGCTGTCCTCCACTAGATCTGAGGAGTCGATCCCAATGTCATCCATCATGTCGATGTCCTCAATGGTCTCGTCTTCTCTCTTGATAAAAGTAGAGCTACTGGAACCAGTTTCAATGGCACTTTCTTCAGATGTTTGGGAACTGGAAGAGACAAACATCTCAGAGATAAAATATGTTGCAAATCTGGCCGGGTACTCAGGTCTCTAGCAGAACTGAACATCACCTCCCCACATGCTTTCTGACCCATGGCACAATCTTAGGTAACTCTGACTGCCTGGTTCTTAGCACATGGCAGATCTGGTATCTCAAGAATAATGAAGCACTTTGGATTCGAAGGAACAGGTTGCTCATACGTTCCTCCAAGTGCTTTCTGCCAAAGAATCATTACAGAAATACCTTTATGACATTGCTGTTAGGTAAAAGATGACTTACTATTAGGTAAATCTAGTGAGATGAGATGAAAATAAGAGAATAATAGTCCATAATACAACAGGGAGAGACAATAAATCTTAATTTCAATAGTGCTTCTTAAAGACTTCATTCATCCCTCTCTTGCACTCAAAAATAAAAAAAAAAGTTTCTAGGTTGCTAATTCTATATAAAATTAATCAAGTGCTGAGTTAAACCCCTGCCATTCACAGTAAAAGTTATACAGTGTTGTGCTGAAACAGAATAGGTTGTATAAACTGACAGGGGAGCAGCTGAAAGTCCTGGATACGCTGCTGGCAATGAAGAAAAATACCATGAAAGATATTTAAAATAACTTCTCCCAAATTCTGGAGCTGGTCTCACACAGATCTCACGTGAAGCTCCAAGGCATTGAGAGGCAAGATGTACTGCAAAATGTGCCCACAGGGCCACCAGACAGCCACTGTGACATGGCCAAGCTAGGAAGGGAGTCCCAGTGACACACAAGCACCCTACAAGCTGTCCCCTCCCCATGGCAGACACGAAAGAGGCAAAATCAGGTTTTCCTCATTGAAAACAGTGTGGCCAGTCATACTACCATACTTACATGGGACTTTCTCAATAAGTACTTCCAACAGAGTCAAGAGAACTGTTTGTGGAGCAGGAAGCTAAAAAGCATTAATGCACATGGCCAAACATGAACCCGACGGTGACTATGGGATATGAGGTCTGTAAATCTCATGTACCTGTGCCTGTTCCTTTTGCCAAGCTCATCTTCAGAAACAGGGTCGATGTCAGGCAAGGGGATGATGTACCCGCTGTCAGCACTCAGCCTCTGCTCATCAAATCCGCTCTCCCTGTCCTTTAGCTTGTCTTCATTCTTGTAGGTGACACCAATGTAAGCATTGTCACAGTCACCTCTCATGCGTGTGACAGCTGGGTGATCACTTTTCAGGAAGTCCAGATGAATCTTCTCATAGCTCTGAAAATATTAATTTCAAACCCCTTATTAGATGCTATTCACTAAACTGCCTTTCTTCCACAGAAAGAGTGGTGAGGTGCTGGAACAGACTGCCCAGAGAGGTGGGGATGTCCCAACCCTGGAGGTGTTCAAGGCCAGGTTGGTGACCCTGCCTGTGGCGGGGGGGTTGGAACTCGATGATCCTTGGGGTCCCTTCCAACCCAGACCAGTCTGTGATTCTGTGATTCTCATGGGTGGTTGTGACTCATTTACACATCAGATACTCTGCTCTACAAGCCAGCAACGCTGGATGGAGAAACCCAGCATCTTTAAGTGATTTGGAATTTGAAGACAAACCTGTTTTCAAAGATACCAGAGTGATTGTGACAGCACAGAACAAACAGATGTGAAAGAGGGGTAGGGAGAGAGGGAAGAGAATGAAGGTAGGTAGATGAAAAACAAGGCACTGAATGGTGAGGCAGGCAGAGCTTGTCCAGAGGTATCAGAGGTATGAGTGGAAAACTCGCTAATGTCAGGGTCCAAAGAGGGAGATAGGGAGATTATACACATGGGCCAAGTAGTCCCTTTCCTAGAAGTCTTTCATCATTTGAAATTGCTGTGAAAATATATAAAAGCCATTCTCCAGTGGAAAAATTGGGTTGTTGGGATTTCATTAGAAATTGAGAGTTCCAACTCCTAGCTAATACTGCCAACCCGCTTCTCTCAGTAAGCTTGCATGCAGAAACCCAACATGCAATGTCCCTCTCCAAACCACACGATTCACATGAGTTAGAACATGCTCCAATGCCTGGAACATTCCCTCTAAAACAGTATACAAAACACAGAAAAAAAATTCCAAAGAACAAACCTTTTTGTACTCTCCAGGCAACAAGCTCTCCACAATTTCACTCAAATGGTAGAAAGAAGGTCTCTTCTCTGGTTCACTGTTCCAGCACTTCACCATGATCTCATACCTGCAGATAAGATGGAAACCGATTTAACCAGCTGGTAAAAGGAGTAACCAAAGAGAAACTAAAGCCAAAATTGCCTGGAGACTGTCCAGGTGTGGAAAAGCCAAATGCATACGTACACTTCGTTGGTAGCATGGTCGGGTTTGGCCATTCGGTATCCACTCTTGATCTTATTGTAGAACGTAGAATCGACCATCATGCCAGGATATGGTGTGCCTCCTGCAGATAAAAAAGAAGAAAAATATTACTCTACACTTGACTACCCATGCAGAGTTCCCAAACACCGCTGTTTGTGTCAGAAATTGTTAGAATTTGCTGTGCCATTTACATTAATCTTTCCCAGCCCACATTTCACATCAAAGCTATTGTCTTGACCACATGAAGCTCTGATGTGAAAAGTTGGCTAGGAAAGATTGAAATTGGTACTACTTAGGAAAAAAACCAAACCAAAACAAAACAAAAAACATAACCTCTATAGTGTTTATAGAATGTATTTATTGGGCACAGAGGTTGAGCAATACTGGGATCAAGTCATTGGGCAGCTATGTGGTCACGGCTCTGTTCTGCCACTGACTTTCTCTGCAACCTTAGCAAGTCACTTCCTCTGCCTGGTTTCATTGCCTTTGGCACCTGCATGACAGCTGGGAGTGATGTGATCTTAAGGACAAAACCTTAGTGTGAGCCAGTCCCCTCCATCTCCACGCCTTCTGAGCAGCCAGCTTTAGACAACAGCCAGCATGTCAACATGTCAGGTGCATGGGTTCACAAAAAGTTTGGACTCAGGCCCTGGGCTGACTCGGTTAAGCAATCACAGCACAGAGACATCATTGCACTCGTGCTCGGTTGTCGCTGATGTGTGAAAGGATCATTGAGATTGAAGTCAGTTGCAGCAGGACATCAAAGTTGAGCTTCTTAACAAACACCACATGTGTTTTGCTTGCCAAGAAAAATCTTCTCAAGTAGAGGAGACATTTTATAATATTAGTCTAGAAACCTGAACTTTTTAGAAAGCAGGATTTTCATCTAAAACTAGGCTTCAGACCCTTCCTTACAGGTAGGGCAGGGAAGTACAGGCTTAGTTGTGCCTCAGTTTCCAGGCTATCCAACAGCACTCTCATGGCTCCCAGGCATGCTTGTGACACTTACAGGATCCTATGATGCCCAGAGGTTACAGTAATCAATACCATAAAGAGCGGCACAACTGTTTTCTGAGCAGTAGCCATATGACAACTTACCCTAGAAAATAACATTAGGCTTGGGGTTGCCATGGGGCAGTAGTAGATGCCATACAGGCATGATTAATTCTGCTCAGAGTAAATCTGGGCAATGCACACTTACTGAAGCAGGCCAGCCACCCACCCAGGAGGCTAATTAATCAGGCTGAGGAGAGAGCCAGGCTGTTTCCAGATGGGAACTGTACATTGTCTGTAACTGCTATACATTGTCATAACCACTTTACATTGCCATAAACCAACTGCGTGAACAGTGCTGACCTGGAAATGAGAAATCAGTGTCCCAGAAGATTGGCATTTGTTTTCATTCTGGAACAGGACTAAGATGGGCTCTTTTGAAACATATATGAAGAGACCATTTCAAACCAGCTGCTGGGCTGCAGGGCTGCAGCCTGAGGCACCACGTTGCAAGGGGGAAGCATGTTCCTTATCCTATTAGCTAGAAAATCCATCCCGGCCCAGAGACACCAATACTTCTCTAGAAAAGCTTTTAACTCAGCACTTTCCATTTTCTAGCCAAAAAGAAACAAAAAAACCCCACCAAAAATCCAACCCAAAACCTTGTAAGAAAAAAAATCTCAGGAGAATTTTGGGACAGTACGGACGTTTTACTTCACACCTAAAATTAGGATCCAAAACCTCTTATAGAAGAATAACTAACAGCTGATTTCACACATATATTTTTACTGTAGAATTTGAAACACTTTATGTAGAACAGCTTGAACTGAAAAAAAAAGCTTAATCACTACACATAAGAAAGTGTTCACAGTACATACCAAGAGAAAATATTTCCCACAGCAGAATGCCATAAGACCAGACATCACTTAATGTTGTGTACAGGTTGTCAAAAATGCTTTCAGGTGCCATCCATTTTACTGGGAGGAAAGTCTGTAGGAAAAAGAAAGAAACCCTAAATCACACAGATCAGTCATTACAGAAACGCTTCCCATTACAACTGCTGTCTGACAGCCAGGATTAACTTCTCTCTAACAAGGAAAGCTGTGTTAACCTGGCTAGTCTTTATTCTTAATTCCTTATAACACAAAGGTCCCAGGATTATAAACCACACTACTATTTCCTCTCCAGAAAAAACTAATTAATCCATAACTGTATTAATTTTATTACTAGCAACTGACCAGGCTGATTTAAGGCGTGATAGAAAAGCTGGCACTGCTGATCTAGATCTGATATGTCATTGATTGATGTGTCACTACTCTACATGTGATAGTGACAGTTCCTTCATAATTTATGCAGTCACAAAACTTGCCAGTTAAAATTTAAGCCTGTGAAGTATTAAGTGTGGCCAAGTACTTTCCAGCTTTCAAGCAGAATTAGGAGATTTACAGGAATTAATGAACTGAAGAAAAATTGTTCTCAGGAGCATTCATCCCAACGGCCAATTAGTGTAACCAACACCGAATGGCAAGAAAATTAAACAGCGCTTAGAACTGACACTTCTCACTGCAGCTAAAATAGAGCTCAGGAGATTAAGTACATACACTGCCCTTGGAGACATAGTTGGAGTCATGCATGATGTCTCTAGCCAGCCCGAAGTCACAGATCTTCACAATTTTGCCTTGAGCCAGGAGGACATTACGAGCTGCCAAGTCACGGTGCACACACTGTATGGAGAGAAATTAAGTTGTTCAAGGACATGCTAATTCCACGAGGGCATTTTCATGCAAAGATTCCTGAACAAGATCTGTGTAATTTCTGGGCATAGACTTGACAAGACCTTCTACTCAACAGGCATCTGTATTGCCCCACTCATAACCAGCAAGGGCTCATGCAGATGCACTTTAATGAGGGGAAGACAAAAGTGATGCCAGCCTTTCCCCTTCCACCCATCATGTACTAATGATACATCTGTGTTTCTGACCCTGCCGGCCTGTGCCTGTATGGAGTGTCCACCCAGACCCTGCCTAGATCCACCACTGTCTCTGTCACACCAACTCCATGAAGGTTGTAGGCTGCAATGGGAGAAGAGAACTGACTGCTGCTTTCATCTTCCCCACCATGGTGATTTCTGTTTCCAGATGAGGAAGCTGTCTACAACCCCAACAAGAATATTACATTGTGTCATGTCTTCAGACACTAAAATGAAACCCACAATTGGAGATGAAAACATTTTTCCACTTCCTTACATTTTACTTACTTTTTATTTACTTACATTTTTAGAAGCCAAAAATTCCATTCCCCTTGCGACCTGGTATGTGAAGCTGAGCAAATCCAGTAGACTGAGGCCCTCTGAGGTATCATCTGAAAGGAGGTTTTTGACTTCTGATTCTATTGAAAAACAGAGAAAAATGTGTTTGTGCTGTGGCATGTGAAAGCAGCATCCATTTCCCCCTACACATCATGATTCCAAACCATAGTCCTTAACCAAGTACCATGACAAAAACAGTCTTTTCATAACCAACCACTTCACTGTCTGTGTCAGGCACTGACACTGCACTTGTAAAAACACTCAGTGTTAAATACACATTCGTTTTTTCTCCTGTAGTTTGCTTTTCCCAGAGAACTGCAGGAAAAGGTGCAGTTTAAAAGGTGGACTGAAGTCTTGTACATGTTGTTTACTGTTCAAAACCATTTATTTAGAGGTGGTGCCTTCATTAGGTTTTTGTGCATGCGTGTGTGTTCTTACTTTTATTTATTTATGCTGAACACCGTTACATTTCCAAGCAAGTATTCACTGGGACTAACCCAATACCAGCAAAAAGGGTCAGGAATTTTATGGCAACAGATCTTTTGCTTTTCTTATGAAAGATGTCAGCAAAATACCCAGTCAAAATGAAGTGATTCATTTACTCCAACTGTCCTGGAGAACAGTAGGAGTGCACTAGTCTGCAGTGTAAATCTGGAGCTGGATTCAGGTTCAGAGGACGAGAGGCAAAAGTGGCGGTGCCTATTTCTAAAGCACAGCATATCTGGTTTCTGAGAACAGGGCTAGGGAAGGGGATGAATTCATTATCTTCATTACATAATCCAGGAAAATATTTGGGAGTGTTCTTCATTTGGTAAGTGTCAGCTAATGTGAAATTTAAGTGGAAACAGAGCAATAGAAATGACTGTCATTATTGTTCATTGCTTTTGCTTAAAATCATTCAAGGAGCACCCACAGCCCTGCTGCTGAGCAAATCCACCACTGGAGCCCTTCTGCTGCGGGAACACACACATCTCTCCCCAGAACACAGAAGTGTC
Source organism: Heliornis fulica (assembly GCA_013399135.1). Classification (NCBI taxonomy): domain Eukaryota; kingdom Metazoa; phylum Chordata; class Aves; order Gruiformes; family Heliornithidae; genus Heliornis; species Heliornis fulica. The sequence goes on from VXBZ01001950.1 coordinate 812,438, forward strand.
GTGAGCGTAAGCTTTTAGCTTGTGGCTTAGGCTGACAGAAGAGAGCTGAGCAGTATGCATCCATGCCATAGAGGGCAATAACAAGGCATGCATCAATGCAAGATTGGCTTGTATTAATGATGGTGTGATTCTAGGTTACCTGACATAGATTTCTTCTTGTATGAAGCAGGACGATCATACACCGATCTCTGGATATCAGAGTACTTCGATCCCTCCTTCCTTTCCAGCATTGGCACATACTGAGTGGTATCAGCCTGCTTCATGTCCATGTATTCTCCGGTGTTTTCGAATGACAGTATCACATAACTGAAATGGGAAAAAATACAGGTGTATCAGCAAGTCTCTCCCCTGCCACAGCATCCTATGAATGTAACATTTCTCTTGTGGTACACAATTGCGTTACTGGGAAGTAGGAGTGAAAAAAGTGACATCTTCATAGGGAATATATAAAGATCACATATTACTATGTGATTGTTCTAACGTACTCAGCATTGGTGAGGCCACACCTCGAATACTGCATTCAGTTCTGGGCCCCTCGCTACAAGAAGAACATTGAGGACCTGGAGTGGGTCTAGAGGAGGGAAACCAGGCTGGGGAAGGGTCTGAAGAACAGACCTTAGGAGGAGCAGCTGAGGGAACTGGGGTTGTTTAGTCTGGAGAAGAGGAAGCTGAGGGGAAACCTTGTCACTCCCTGGAAGGAGGTTGTAGAGAGGTGAGCGATGGTCTCTTCTGCCAAGTGACAGGACAAGGGGAATGGCCTTAAGCTGCACCAGGGCAGGTTCAGATTAGATGTTAGGAAAAAGTTCTTCACTGTATTCAAGACCCGTCTGGATGCCTACTTATGCAACCTCTTCTAGAGAAACTGATTTGGCAGGTGGGTTGGACCTGATGATCTCTCAAGGCCCCTTCCAACCCCTACAATTCTGTGATTCTGTACTACACAGCCATGTATTACCACATATTAGCACATATTACCAACTGTCACTGTAGTCACACACAAGTGTTTCAAACTTGACCTTTTGCCAATAGTCATGTATGTAAACATATATTACTTCCCCGAGTTCCACTGAATTCAGGAATTAAGACCTAGGGCTTTTAGTTCAAGGTATTCCCAATGATAGATGTAATTTATTGACCCAAACAGTCTGTATCAAATCAAACCCTCCTGAGCAAAGCCATGCTCAAATAAAGATCCCTGTTTGTAGATTGCTACCAAGTCAGCTGACCTATTTGCCTGGACAATTTTTTTTTAAGGAATCCCCATTCACCTTCTCTACCCTAGCTAATTTAATGACATCACTTTATTATTGAATGTGTAATGACAAGCATCCTCCACCATCATCTGGAAAAAGCTATGAGCATTAACCATAAGGAAACTACTGAGACCTGCTAAGCCATTGGTAGATACTCAAGGAAAGCTTGGAGAACAAACTCTTCTAGGTAGGTGGAAATTCCCCAAGCAGGGACACAAAGAAACCTGGTAGATGTACTGTACTTTTACAATGTGTGTGGTTAGAGGCAGAATGGTGCTTTTACAGAAAAGAAGAGCACTGGACTGCACTTTGTTAATAGAAACCGTTTTTGAGACCTCAGGATCAGGAAGGGAAGAATGAACAGAGCTTGAGGAGGGAGGATGCTGTGTGCTCCAGAGATGATCCCATAACAAGGTAGGTTCAGGTAAGTGCTGGGATCCTGTAGGGATTTTTTTTTCCCTCTGGAGCTATATAGCTCTTAAACAGAGGGGGATTTGTTTAAAAGGTCTGTAAGATGTGCATATCTTGTGCTCCCATGAGTGCTTAGCATTTGGAGGGAAGACTAATTGATGCCTCCAGAAAACCTGCAGTGGTCCAAAATCTGCTAGATTAACATCTAATGAGAAAAATTAAAGAGAGTTCTTAATCAGAGAGTAAGAAGAATGGTGTAAGATTTACTAATGACATTCCCTTAGGCTGCGGGAGTTTTTTCCCTTTCTCTCACCTTCTTGTGCTTTCATCAGCTGGGTTCATTCCAAAGATATCCAAATCTTTCTTTGGCTTCTCTGGGTGTCGGCTCAGGAAATTGTCCCTGTTCTTATGCAGATAGTTCACCAAATCACCATAAAAGCAGTACTCAGTGATGATGTAAATAGGACCTGATGAAATAGAGCAAAATAATGCAATGATGAGTGGGGTCTTTTTAAATAATAAAATAACAAAACAAAAAAAAAATTAGTCCAAAGATAATAGAAAATTAAACACCAAACATAAAAAGTAATGGGAGTTAATGTGTTTTGAGTTACAAAGTTATGACTAATTACTAGCAAACACCAAAGATGTTTGTTTATATTTATTGTTAAATTCTTTTCCTTGGCCTGTGTGTGACCGTTAAGCAGTGAGCAATAACTCCACAACAAACCTCCATGCTGTCAGCCAAACCCACCTGATTTTGTACAAGCTCCAAGCAGATTCACAATATTCAGGTGGGGCCCGAGATGGGTCATTATCTTCAGTTCAGACATGAGCGCTTGCTTTTCACTGGATCTGGCTGTAGCTGTTGAGAGAACACACCGGCTGCTTAGACAGAGCCATCACCTTTTTTCACAATAGCAAACGATCTGTCTTCGCTTGCCTCATTAGAGCACTTCTACTATGGTTTCTTGAGGAAGATTGACAAGGGGCTTTCTCAAGACTCAAAGAGGGGTCACAAGTCACTAATAAAGGACTCATTTGATGCAACTCAATAGCTGACCCAGTCTGTTTGCCTCTCTCCAGGGGTACAGTGGATTGCTCAGGTGGCACAGAGGCACTTTACAAGCTTCTCGTTTCAACTCAAGAATAGTCCTCATGGCTCCTCCAGAATCACTACATCAGATTGTCAGCTCCTTAATGGGGAAATCTGCAGCGAACTTCAGATTCTTACACAAGACTTGCTTCTTTCTGCTCTGCCATATTGCTTTCACTTGTGCAGAAACACTCATGGTTATTTTATCCTTTTCTGAACTTGCTGGGTTATCATGGCTGCGATGGTTCATACAGCCATAACCAAACTTTGGATGTTTTCAGAAGCCTGGATACTAGAAATGCCATGAAGCCATCTAAGATATCATTTTAAATTTCAGTCATTCCACAGTTCATTTTCAACTTCAGATATGGAGAAACTATTTATACACAAGCAGTACTTAAATAACCTTATAGGAACCTGTACTACATAGCTTGGGAAATGAAACCACAACAACTTACGTTTCAGCATTTTCACAGCTACTTTCATCACTGGTTGAGAGCGGCTCAATCCATATGCAGTCCCTTCAACTACTTTTCCAAAAGCACCAGAACCGAGGATTCGACCTGAGCACAAGGGAGAGCATTACTTATTTTGGAAAGCAACAGCAATGCCACGTCTCTACAGGTTGTGGTTCCTGCATGGAGTGAGAACACTCACGTAGCCAAACCCCCAGGATTATTACAGTTAGTGGTGGTGGTGGTGGAGTTATTACTGCTGTTGTTAAGCGGAGAAAGCAAATATATTTTAGAGAAATGCTGCCAATAAGTGTAATTCCTAAATAAAATTAAACAATTGAACACCAGGATCACATCTGCACCAGGAAGGTTGTAGGAAAGAGGCTCTGTCTAACAGCTCAACCTTTTCAAATCTGCCCCTTGCTCTGTCTTGCCACCCTCATTTTACCCTAACCATTAATTCTCCTACATTTTAGTTGACTCCTCTGACTCAGTCACCACCTGACTACAGCACTGTTGTGCCCTTTGCTTAAAAATCTGAATTGGACCTCTCAGCTGTATTTTTGGGGTGTTGTATCAGTGCTGGATACATCTAGCAGTAAGAGACTGAAGCACATCAGCAGCACATTTAGAAACAGGCAGTACCCTCAGTGATCTGCAAGAAGCTGAAATACATGTTGGTCACATATGAGGGGAAACTTCTCTGAAGTTTAATGTACAAGTGTGTTTCAGATGCTTGAATAAATTTTATTGCCAGTTTCCAAGTGCTGCCATGAGATGGCTAATATATATACACACTTTACTCTTCCCACAAATCAATTTAAGACAAAAATTTTGGATTATTCTATCTCGTTCTCTGATACGGATACAAAAGTGTGAAAAGAATTGTGTTCAGCCTGAGAAAAATTTTAGAGAAATATAAACTGTACAAACCTACTCCACAATACTGTATTTTACAGATTCCATATTGAAGAGCAAGTTTTAAGGTGACACTCAATGAACGAACCCATATATGGGCTCCAGATTCCAGGGGATTTTCATATTCCTGAAACTTCTCTTTTTTATTTTATGTTATTTTTTATCTTCCATCACAGGAAAAGTAATGACTTTTACTATGGAAATATAAGGCATTTTTTCCTTTGGCATCCCTTTGCAGTTTGAACTTTCTGCCTTTATGTTTCTGAAGGTGTTATCTGGCATGCAAAACCATATGTTTCTGTTATCCTCGACCTTCAGCCCCCATTTTTATTGTATGCACGCTTTTAAAATAAATTTTCCGGCCAAAAACTATCTACATCACTAACAAGCACAAGAAAGGGTTAAAGCATGCTTAGATGAGTTACCCTTGAAGAACTTCTCCACGACTATGACAGTGCAATTTGTCATGCATGCAAAAGCTATGCAATTTCTTTTCAATCTCCTGTGCTCCAAAGGTTATTCTTCCCAGTCAGGATGTGAGAAAGCTTCCCACTAAATTTCAAACTAATTCAAACAACCTGAGTCTGAAATTTGGCCCCTGAAACTTTTCAGGCTGAAGGTCTGGGAGCCACATGGCAGGATGCAGCCCTTCAGAATGTGATGGCATTTTCTGACACTCCTTGATCTTGTCTTCACAAGCCAATTCCTCCCTAAACCCACATTGTCGGTTGCGCACGAGGCGCACGTCTCCCTCTCCATCACCTCTGCTGAGACGGGGTGCACGTGGAGACAGTGAGAGCCCTTCCGGAGTGGCGGGGAGCGGTTGCTGCTCATTCCCCTTTTCACCACTGTCCACAGACATAACCCAAAGCACCCTCCATGTGTTTTACACTTGAAATTTTGAGCCAGGTAGGAGCTGACTGATGAGGAGCTGGAGCCATCTGTAGTGCCACCACATTCTTGACGTCAAGGCCTTCAGTGGAGCCCAAAATCATAGTGTGTATTTACTTTAATTAACATAAAGGTACCACCGTGACCTGCTCGTCATAGGAGGAGTGTCTGGTTCTCCTCTGCCAACACAGCAGCTCAAGGTTCCTCAAGGGACCACACTTGGGGGTGAGAGCTATTTCAGCCTCCGTACCCATCCACATAGCTTATCTGCTGAGCCTGTTGGGGAAGTGCTGGTTTTCTGCTTGAAGGGGGGACATAAATACAGACGTGAAGCCTATGTATTTGTTCCAGACACAACTGTCTCAGCTGGCTGCTTCTTTGGCCAAAATTTAACTGGGATGAGCAGTCCACCCCAAATTAAACAGCACAGCGCAGTGTACATTGAAGAGGGACAATAACAAAGGGAAATTTGCAGTGTAACCCGAATTTGTCAATTGAAACTCCAGCCAGCCAACATTGAGAGTTGGCATTTAACCCAGCACTGTGTTCCAGGCACTACTAGCTAGAAAAACAAATAAATGCCAGCTGGCTTACACAGCTAGGATGTAAAAGGCTTGTCTGAATGAGCCAAAACGGGTCTGTATCCTGCTTTGGAGTGTCCCTGAGCTAAAGGTGTAACTGCTTTGCTGCCTTCTCCTACTTCGATAACAGAAAACCCCCACAAACCAGAATTATCAGCCCCAGAGACAAAAGGGGTCCCCACCAGGCAGCACTTCATCACATGAAGCTACCAGCAGGTAAATGCTAACCCTGTCAAGGGGAACACATGCATGGTCCGAGTCGCTAAAAGGAGATGCAGCGTTAGTTCTTATAGCCCTGACTACGCTGAGCATACTTGTAAACAGGAAGGCATGGAAGGAGGCTGGTGCTCGTGAGTCAGAGGGAGACAAAGTCACAGTGGTGGTCTGAACAGCTCAGATCTGACAAATCCTATTTAGGCATATAATTAAAGTCTGGGCTGTAATAAAATAATTCCATTAAGTATGCACCCTCCTCTAGTTTTCAATTAGCAACATGAATTTAATTAAAGGATATCGTTCCTGAACTGGAATTTTTTTGTGCCATTTCTTTCAAGGATTAACATTTAATTTTTTCTCTGTGTTGGGGGAGGGAGAATTACACTGGGGGTGTGGAGGGTTGTTTCTTAAAATACATCAACCAAAATACATCTTCCATTTTGTTCTCCTGTAATTTGTGTATACAACTTCTGCATAGATATGTACAAGAGAGGGGTGCCTTGCAGATTTAAAGCACTATCTGAATAGAATATTAAAATTGTCTATTATCATTACACTTTTGATTGATAGAAATGACCTGAAGAAAGAATTACTGAGATCTATATGAACTCCAATGCAGCCCTAATGAAACAAGAAAGCATGAGGGGAAGGAAGAAGGAGAGCATCCACAAATAAAAGTCACGAACTCAGCACTGATATATGCACATCGTGAACTCATACTGTAAAAAATAATAAAGCTATATAACTACTTGCAGATTTTCCTTGGCCTTAACACAGAGGAGTATAAACGACTTGCAAGTAAAAAATGCTAATGAGCTTCTCATGGGTGCCTTAGCAGAGCTGAGTGTTGAAGAGGAAATGTAACATAGGGAAAGGCTGCTTAGACCACGTGGAGATGGGCACAGCATGCAGGGCACGTGGAGGGGACCTGGAATGGAGGTGTGGGAGATGCTAACACAAGGAGCTCAATGCTGACACCACTGTAGGAGACCAGGATGTGGTAGAAGAACTGAGGAGAGCAGACAGGTACAGAGGACCTCTGGACTTCATGACCATGAGTTACTTCGCAAATCCCAGTAGCACAGACCTCAGAGATGTCCCTAATTGTCCTTCTCCCTGGAGAAGGCTGGGATTAGTCCATTAGAGGAAACTTACCAAGCACTAACCCGTCTCGAGGAAACTCCCATCTGGAGTCATAAGGCAGTTGCATTGGGTCCACGTAAATGTACTCGTGGCCATCAGGGCTGATAGACTCAATGACTCTCCATCTAATCTCATACCTCGGCTTCTGCAAAGCACATGGAATGCAGAAACAACCATGAGTCCTTTGCCTGACTTCAGAGCAAATCAAAACCTAGCAGGGCTCTGCATCCAAACAGAAATACTTCTCCACGTTACCTGTTTCCATATGATGACCAGGACAATCAGTGAAATTATCACAATCACTAAAAGCACTAAGACGGCAGCCGCCACTGTGAGTTCTGATCGCAAGGCTGTGGAGTAAAAAGACAGATCATATTTTCCTCCTGAGCCATGAGGAACATGACATACACATAAGACACCTGCCTCCCCTACCATTGCAGTTCCCATGTCCCACAGATGTGCCAGGAGTAGTTCCTGGCACATCTGTGGGCTGATGACTGTTAAGTCTTGCCAAGCCCAGAACTGCTCTGCCTTCCTGTTTCAAAACCAAATGCAGAGACTGTCTAGGAGAACATCCCATAGCCAGTGGCCATAACATTAAAAAAAAAAATAATCATAGAACCACAGAATAAGCAAAAACCAGATGGACCATAAAGACCTGTAGAATGCCTCATCCTCCAATGTCCCAGGGTGGAAAAAAATCCATTTTAATTTATTTGTATCTGCAACAATTCGTATTTTTATCTAACCATACTAAAGTGGGATATGTCAGAGAGGGGTCAAACTGGCTGCTGTAGTTTCACAGAAGGACAAAGTAAACTCACTGGGAGCCACAAGCTTCAGTTCCCGAGTAACAGCACCGAGGTCGTTCCTTGCCATGCATCGCACAGCCAGGGTTTCCTCTACCTTCTGGAAGGTCACCTGGCTTTCCACCATGTTTTTCTCATCCAGGTGGGCTTCCATGCGTATATCAGAGATATTGCTAGTCAGAAGAGTCCATGAGGTGTCATTGCTGCACCTGCAGAGAAGATTAGCAGGGGAAACAGGAGTTGGGCATAAGTATGGATGAAGAAGAGCGAACACAACAGTAATCACCTTTACCTTTTTTTCTGACATCAATCATTGTAAAGACCAGAAATGTGTAAAACCACCTCTAGAGAAGCCTACATTTTTCTTCCCTCAGAATAATTTGTCATATGATCCTATTTATTACTGTCACTTTGAAGGCCTGACAATGCAGCCCAGCAGGACTGGTATAGATAGAGCTTGGTGTCACTATGCATCCCATAGACATAGTACTTGATGGGTATCTCTCTCTCCTTGAATCCTTAGTCCTGATCCCTGGGGCTGAGCTAGGAGGACAATCAGCCCACCAGAGAGCAAGAGATTTCAACACAAGAACACCCCTGTGATGGAACCCAAGACTCCTAGCCTTCTTCCATGCAACATGTCCCTGGGGGATAAACTCCCTCCTTACTCCCAGCAGCCACAAAAGGAGCCAGTCTAAAACCAGCAAAAATGGGAGTAACTACTCCACATGTCTAAAATACTCTGAAAGTGAAAATTATATCTGCAGAATCATATAATAGTAGAATTGGCTTGGTTGGAAAAGACCTTTAGGATCATCAAATACAACCGTTAAACTAGCACTGACAAGTCCCCCACTAAACCATGTCACTAAGCACCACATCTACATGTCTGTTTCTGTTCCTCATCCCTGTCTTTCAACTCAGGGGAGTGGGTGCCCACAGAACAACTTGTCTTACTATTAAAGACTGGGGAAAAGAAGGCATTAAGTACCTCAGCCTTTTTCCTCAGCCTTTGTGACTGTTCCCACACAAACACATCCCATAAAGGATGGAGATTCTCCTTAGTCTTTTGTTGCTAATGCACTTAAGGAAACATTTCTATTGTCTTTTACAGCAGTAGCCAGATTAAGTTCTAGTTGGATTTTGGCCCTTCCAATTTTCTCCCTGAATAACCTCATGACATCCTTGCAGTCCTCCTGAATTGCCTGCCCTTCTTCCAAAGATCATAAAGTCTACTTTTTCCTGAGTTCCAGCCAAAGGCCTTTCTGTTCAGACAGGCTGGTTGTCTTCCCTGCCAGCTTTCAGCACATGAGGACAGCTTGCTCCTGCTCTTTTAAGATTTCCTTCTTGAAGAATATCCAGCCTTCCCGGACTCCTTTGCCCTTCAGGACTGCCTCCCAAGGGACTCTAACAACAAGTCCAAGGTTCCGCTAACCCCGCTCCTTAACTCTCTGAGAATCAAAAGCTCTATAATTTTGTGACTGCCATGCCCAAGGCAGAATCCAACTATGATGTCACCCACAAATCCTTCCCTGTTTGCACACAACAGGTCCAGCAGGACTCCTTCCCTAGGTGACTCACTCGCCAGCTGTGTCAGGACAGACACGTTTGGAATAATTACACACACGTCTTCCACACACTTGAAATAATTACAAGTGAAAGTTTAGAAGCATGCAAGAGTGTTACTGTGGCAGACAGAGCTATCTGTCAAACGATAAGAACTCCTCTGATTGGAGGGACAGCTACTCCTTGAGATCCTTACTCAAAGCAGGACTGTGAAGTCTATTGAATTTGCTCATTGAACACAAAGCTTTTATGAGAGAAACCTCCTGAACTGATGCATCATGTCTTCTTCTACAGGATGAAATAGGAAAAGCACTTTTCTTGAAATAAAAGCAACATGCCTCTAAAAAGAAAACGATATACAGCGTACTGGCCCTTGATGAAAAAAATGTGGTACAGTGGCTAATACTGTTAAGCTAATCAAGGATGCAGCAAGCCATATTTTAGATATAAAAGCACATGATTTTCTTACTTTTTAATGTCCTTGCAAACTAGCCATTCCACATCAGGAAGCGGGGTACCTTCCGCCAAGCACCTCACTGTCTGCCCCCCTGCGGAGCCATGGTGGTTGTCCACGAGGTCTAAGATCAGGGCTGGAACTGGGAAGGAGAGAGAAGTTTGGTAAAATAATCATCAGGGTCTACAAACGCAGCCTTGAAGTTTAAGATAAGCTGGGACAGGTATGTTTGGCCAACAGCTTAGTGACAGATAGAGAGCCAGGCTCCTCCAGCACATCCGTAACTCCTCAAGGACAGAGCAGATCGTAGGCTAGAGCCATGACAAGAAACTGCTGAGATTTTGCCACGTCCTCATGTCATACTAAATGAGCTATCATCCTCACTGTCAGCTGGAGCAACTTAAGGCAGGAGGATACAGTTTCTTCCTGGCTCGAGGCCAGAGCTGAAGTGAAAGCCAGGATCGGGGTATGAGAACTCCAAGGACTCGGCACACACGCACTCCCCGGACACCCTGGTTCACGCCTTCCTTCTCACAGTGCACCAGGCAAGCTGGTGTGTAAGTGGATCAAGCCTTTGCTGCAGGCCACCAGTTCTGGTGGGTGATGCTTTGCATCTCCATACCTTGTATTAGCAAGGAGAAGGTGTATCTTTTAATCTCGTCTTCATTTTCAGCAACCAAAGTATAGTCTCCGCTGTCTTCTTCCTTGGCCCGGATCAATTTTAATATACTCTGAAACCTGGGGAAACAAGAGGGTTTTGCTTGTATTTTTAGGGCAGGCATAACAAAAAAAAAAAAATCACTGTGCTACAACATGTAATCTGGGTATGCAGAGATTATAATGGAGTCATGTTTGGCACTTCTAGCATGTCTTTAAACTAAAATCATTACTCAAAGGGTAAATAACTACCAAAATACAACGAGAAACAAGTAGGCATAGTTATATTCTGCAGGGATATGAAAAAGCCCCTGATATTGTTGGAAATAGCTAGAAATTATTGACGTGGAGACATGTTGGAGGGCCTGAAGGGGCTTAATGCTCAGAAACTAAGATTCCTATGGTTCGGAGAGGTTGATGTTATCGAGGGAATACCAAGAGGCAGATTAGGCCACTGAGAAAGAAATAACAAACAGCAGTGGAGAAAGAGAGCAGGAGCAGTGCCCAGGTTTCAGAGGGAGAAGCTCAAGTCAACATGATAAAGTAAGGGTTGGAAGGGCATTTTTACCTTGTTTCCTGGACTCTGTTCGAACTGGTAACAATCTCAGTAAGGTTTTCAATCAGAGTCACGTTATCCTTCAACCAGTACATTTTTGGTGCTGGGTAAGCCTGCACATCAACAACAAAGTTTTTGACTTCGTGTAGATTGACAGCTTCCAGAGGACTGAACTGAGGCTCCAGATGAACAAACCCTTTGTCTGTAAATGAAAAGACCTAGTGTAAACAAGACTGCATAACATTTTTCCAACACCTTAGTAATATTTGGACACTAAAATCAGATTATACCATGAACTGTAATGACCACTTTCTTATTTTCCTTGACCTCCTTGGTTGCATGCCGAGCAGTACATTCGTAATCCCCTGTGTCCTTCACTGATGCCTCAGGAATGGTCAAGGTGTAAACCAGCTTCTGCGATGGGACTTTGATATCATCGAGTTTTATCTGGCCTTTCTCTTTCTGTAGTTTGGAGAAGGAAGAGAAACCTTACTTAAGTTACTGAGCTGGAAGAACACCACTGAGGATTTATGATGCCACTGGAGTGAGATCAACCTTCTAAACTCTGTATGGCAGAATACTCATTTACTCAGTCATTACTTTGCCCACAGGCGTAAAAGGTGTGTCTTTAAAAATACACCCTTTTGTGGACAGGCATGGAAGAGTGAGGATATTCAGGGCTTGTGTTTTGCTCACTCCAAACAAAAAACATTCAAAATTTGGGTGAGCAGCCCAAGAGCATTTTACTGCTTCTGTGCCACCTTCTCCTCAGACATAAAAGCTATTGGTTTTATTTTAGATTTTATTTGTTCAGTTCTCATGAAGTGAGGTGAATTTTTATCCTCTCCACCAGACACAAAGTAACCCATTGCTAGATGCTATCACAGAATCACAGAATGACTGGGTTGGAAAAGGCCTTTAAGGTCATCAAGTCCAACCGTCCCTGTCCTCTCCTAAACCATACCCCTGAGCACCTCATCTACCCATCTGTTAAATGCATCAAGGAATGGGGAATCAACCACCTCCCTGGGCAGCCTGTTCCACATCCCAACAACTCTTCCAGTGAAGAACTTTTTCTTCACATCTAATCTGAACCTGCCCTGGTGCAGCTTGAGACCATTCCCCCTTGTCCTACCACCTGTCACTTGGCATAAGAGACTATTGCTGCCTCTCTATGTTCTGCCTGTTCTCAAAGCAAGAATAATTTATTGGCAATTTATTTTCTGCTGCAAGTAAAATGATGGAAGGAGTGATAGATCATATTATCATGAGAGGCTGCAACAAAAAAGTATGTTTTCAAAGGTGGCATGTGGGAAAGATTATGATGTGCAATATGAAAAATGGAATAAGACCTCAAATATTTTTTTCTTTTGGGATCTTCACTTACTTTAATAACAGGTGGGATTTGGAGACACAGGTAGGTAGTCATGTCAACTACTCCATCCATTCAGTGACCTTTTACACAAGATGCTCTGAAATTCTCCATTGATGGGGACAGTCTCTAACCAGTAAAAATTTTCACTGCTCTGCCCGTTTGAATGTTTCTGAGATTCTCCAAAAGTTTGAAGGCTTTCTTACTAAGCAGTTCTCATAGGTGAGTAACTACTCTGAAACCTCAGTTAAGACCTGCATGATGAAGAACAACTAAATCTATCAACTTGATTCCTCACTGTCCTCTCTTATGCCCAGGAATCCAGGGTTTAAGAGAGACATTTCAGAGGTGCAGACGTCCAGCAGCAAAGCTCTCGGCAGATGTCCGACACATTCCTAAATCTTTCTATTTCCACAACATTTCTTTATTTGAACCAGCACAAGACCTGAGAGACAGCATTCCTCACTCCAAGGATGGACTCCTAGTCACACCTCACCTTCCTCTCATGCTTTGCATACTTGCTAAAAACAAATTCTAATTTTTTTGGTCTGTCTTTCTTTTCTGGTAACCTAAAAGTAAAAGAAACCTTTTTGTTTTCTCTCCTCAGCTGTCCTCATTCAGAGAAAAGAACATTTTACAACCCCACCTTCTTCCCTAACAAGTAACTGCAAACACTCAACACTCAAAAAAAAAAAAAAAAAAAAATTAGATATATTTACCACTTTCCCAGGATAATTCCACTGTAAATTCACTACCTCGTTGTCAAAGACCACACAAGTTACTACAATGGTCTCGCCTGTTTTGTAGACAGTTTTAAGAGCTTCAATTTCAACTGGCAGCTGTGAGGTAGCTAGAAGAGAAGAAAAGGAAGCAGATGTAGATTTTTAAGTATGCAATTTTCATTTAGTGTGTTTTCAGGGGGAGAATTCCTTTTCATTTCCTCCACTGAGGAATTACCTGGAAAATCCAGTGAAAGTACTTCTGGTTTATGCTGATATAAATAATGTGTTTTTTAAAGCATGAGGTGCGCAGATACTGAGTTCAAGCCCACAAGGAATGACCTGTGCTTACAATTAGAAGTTCCTCTCTCAAATGCCCCTGTGAAAACACACTTGGTATAAAAGTAATTTCTCATTTTGCTAATTGGTGACTGTCTTTAAGCAATCATTGCCGGCTAATAAAAGTTTTATTGTCAAAATATTTGAATTGTTGTGTTTTTCAGACTACCCAATGACCTACAATTTGAAGCCACTGGGAAATACCAATCCTTTAAGTTACATTTCAGCAGAGGATGAAAATACACGGATTATGGCAGACTTTTCTTGCAACCATTTGGGAGAGGAGATGAAGTTAGGCACACTTCATTCTCATCAAAATTGTATGTAAACACTAAGTAAACTAGTAATTAAATAACTGGCAGTACTGCCAGAGGAGCAAGGAGCTCATTATGAGGAAATGTCTGATGTAATCCTGTGGTGCTGGTGCTAATACAGTCCTTACAGCATGAGGAAAAAATGGGCTGAATAGTATTACTTTTTTAAAAAAATATGAACAAAAATAAATACCTCTTAAAATATAGATGAGGAATTCATCGGACTTAAATTCCACGCCTTGAGCCATTGTTTTGCATGTATATGAGCCCGCAGGGAAATTCCCTATGAAGCCTTGTTTGGTGTCATAGAAAGCATAGACAGCCTTGTCTAAACTGTTAATTAAAGTCACTTGAGAGTTTGGGTCAGTTGTCCGACAAGGGATAATGGTGGGATCACCTTCTTCTACTAGGATGAACTGGTCTTCTGGTATAGAAGGAACAAATGGCATTTCTGGGTCTGTAAAAAACAAGAGGAAATCTTACACTGTCTTGTTTGCAGTAAATCTGTGTACAGGAATTGGATATTTATAATCATTATAGATCGTATCTGAAACCAGGACAGTTTATTACTCCACTTTTTCAGATGTTGCAGGTAAGTTATGCCAAGTGTATGCAGTATCTCTTNGCTGAGGAAAGAGGGAAAAAATACATTAGGTAATAAAAACCAAGGAAATCACTACTAGATGTCAAAACATTCATGCAATTGCTGGGGACTAATATAAAGATGAATTCACTTTATCTTAGACAACTCTATCAAGATATACGTACATCAAAGAAAAAGGGAAAGAAATTGAACTTATACATCTTATTTTTATGACACAAGATTTTGCACTTAGGTACAACATTCACTGCACACACACAAAAATGTTCAAACCCCTGCTTATTATTGGCACAAATCACTCATCATCTTTGGTTAGACTTTTTTATTCTTTAGCAACGTTAGTTGTCTCCAACTTATAAGCATGGAAAACAATAGAAAGAAAAAAACAACATCCAAGCACTTTCAATGTCAAGAAGTAGAAATCAGTTCTGTCTTGTTTTTGTTGAAGACCATTAAAGCCACATTTCATCAAAAATAGCTCAAAGTACTTATCTTCGTGCATTTCTAACATGTCCAACATTACAGTTACGAGACACAGTTCATTATGGTCACAGCATGTGGTTTTCAAAATACGGTATTCAACCAGGAAAAAAAAGCAAACAAACACCTGGTAGTTTTAATTCTTTTAAAGTCAACAAAAGACGTGCCAACTTTCCTACGCGGCCAATGCAAAGTCTGCGTTTAAAGCATAATTGCGTAACATACCCAACATAAAAAGCACAGCCCTCAAATTATCTCCATTTGGCCACTCGGAATAAACAAATAATCCCTGCTAGTCTGAAGCTTCTGTGCGAAGCTTTATAATAAAATTTAATAAATAGCAATCCAAATCCCTCCAACAATAGATTTTCTGCTGCACTGGCAGGCTCTTTGTAGCAATACTCCAAGCACAGCGCTCCATCCCAAAGGCGCTGCCAACTCCGTGGATTCATTTTCCCACTGTAATTTAAAACAGAAACAGGATTCACCTAGTTTGGTTTTCTGTGTGCTGTTCTTAGTGAAAATGGGATATTGTGTGAAGTCCCAACGTAATCCTCCTTGGCTAAAGTGGGTTGCTGCCACCCATTGCCCTCCTAATTCATTGCAGGAAAAACAATTGTAAAGACAAAGTTTATAGTGGAAACAGAAACATTCTCTGTAATTTGGGGAAAAGGATATGTTTCTGCCTTTATGACATCTGCATGGTTAGTGAGTGGAAAAAATTACAGGGTGTTTCTGCCCTGAAAATCTGGTAGGCTGATGTCTAGAGGCGTTTAAAAACGGTACCAAAAAGTCCTCTTGAAGAACTCTTCCATCTCTTGCCTTTATATTCCTTTGCTGAGTTACAAAGCTGCTTAACACCAACATCTTTTGGTGATTTGGTTAGAACTCTTTGGAAATTGAGATACTGTGTGCCAAAGCCTGCAGCCTCTGCTGAAATATCCTCTTCCTTCAAGGCTGAGCACAAACACTTTACATTTCTTGTGGGGAATGGAGAATAAGCCTTGGAAGAATCCACTGTCCGCAAATCACACCTCATCAATGGCTAAAACTTAATGCTGCTGCAGAATTGCCTTTAAAACAAGTCCTGTTAATGCTCCCTGAGGTTTTTTCCCCTTCCACAGTCTTCCTTGCAGTTGCAGACATCACTTCCTTCACCACTCCTTGCACCTTTGCAGGATGACTTGTAACACCTTCCCTCTTTCGTTTCTTGCTCAAAATATTTACTGTAAATCTATTGGCCTGATCTTTCCTGGCCCTGCAGTCATGCCACTCTTCCTCTGGACCCCTGCCAACACCGAGCAAACATCCAGACAGGGCTTTACTAAGGCAGCCAGTTGTGGCTCAACCTCCGGTGCCTATCTCAGCTATGACAACAAAGATCTTCATCCTATGGATAGCACAGAAAACCTTTTGACAGATTTCCACTCAGAGCAAGGGGGTGGAAAGGCAAAGCCAGGGACAGGTACTTCCAAAACCAAGGGATGCCACTTCTTCTGGTTCCAACAGGTTTTCCACCACTAAAGAGCAAGGCGGTGCAGGGCCTGGGAAGGCTGTGATTGCTTTGAAAATTACAGGGCACTGCGGGGTAGCACCATACTTTTAATCTTGCGTCAGACTGGCCAGCAAAAACACTTCTTGTTTCACCCTCCCTTGTGACAGCCATCCCCAAGACATCTCTGTTGCCTGACATTTCCCAGGCCCTGTGCACACATGAACTTTTTCCAATTCTCAGTTTAAGTCTAATTCAGGCTAAGAATGAGGTATGACCTTCCTCATCTGGCAACTGATTTAGTGTCAGACATGGCACTGATTCTCTTAGTACACATCCCAAAACATCCACCCCTGAGCAGAATAGTGTCTACATTAATCCTTACCTGGGGCCAGGCAAGCCTCAAGGTTGGACATGCTCCCACAGCTGAGCTGACCTGGCCATCAAGGTCTACTACGCAGCCCATGGTGGCCAGAAGACCTCTACTCTAAAGCTGAAATTAATCCCTCTTCTTGAGAACTAAAACTCTTCTCAAAGACATGAAAACCAATTGAAAGAGGAACATATACACAGACTAACAGGAGCTGGGCTTGATTTACATGTTAGGAAATGACCCTGGAGTGATTTATTTTCCTCTGGCAGCAAACTGCCACCAGCAGTATGCCTCTTCTGAACATCCTCAGCTCAGCCCTTCCATCCAAATCTCTGGCTACGGCTGTGACATCCCCCACTTACCAGGCACATAGATGTAGATGTCCTTCCCTTCCACTTCCCCATCCTCCACTTGAGTGTGGTTGTAATAGCAAACATACAAGCCCGTGTGAGCAGCTGAGGCATTTCCTACTTCAAGCACCGTCACGAAGAGGCCACTGTTGTTTTCTTCATGTCTAATGTCTATCCTGTGGCTTCCCTCGGTCACTGGGTACTGCCAGCTCACTTCGCTGTCTCCAGAGCATTTGAGTGTGAAATTGGAATTCAACTGTACCACCATTTCATTCCTATTGGGAACAATAGTCGGCAGGGGAAGCTGGCAAAGTGTTAGGAGTGGCCCTGCAAAAAGATGTGAATAAATAACATATGAACACACAGAACAGCCGCAGCAAGTTGGAAAGAAAGCAGAGTGGATCCAGAGTATCTGGTTTTCTGACCATTTCAGAGGTGCTGATGTCCCAGGAAATCTGCCCTTGTTGAAAGCCAGAGTTTTGCCCAGTGGATGGCAAACGGCTTCCCTTTGAAATGCAAAGCGTTTGCTTACTCACTTCTGTTTGTTCAATCAGGAGGTGAGAGACCGAGGTGAAGTTAGAGATGGCTCTCAATCCACACCTCATGTTCCCAGCCCCAAAGGTGGGAGCCGCTGCTCTGCAGGAGGGTCAATCCCACACCCTGGCTGCTGGGTCACCAGCATCCTACAGATTCTTAAGGCAATGGTCAGGAAACCATCAGCTCTGTCAGCCTTCCAGGAAGCTTGTAACTGGCAGTTAGAAACCCCTTCCCAAGACCAACACCTGCATTTAACATCTGGCTTCTATTGATGCAAAGGGCCGGAGCGGGGGCTTAAATCCAAAATTCGTGCATCAGGTCTACCTCTAGCCAAAATGTACAGAAGGTTTATAGCCAAATAAAACTGTAATTCACTGAACTAGATGATGTAGATGGCACTGGCTTTCAGACACAACCTACAGTTAGAGGCTCCGATTTGTGAGCCTAGGTAATTTGTAGGTGGGCTGGTACAGGTCCAACTCCTAGAAGGAAATTTAGAGGATCCACACCCTAAAGGAAAGGGGAACTCACCAGGAAAACAGATTTGCTGTTTCAGTCTATCGAATGACCGTTGCAAAACAGATCAGGCAGTCCTTGACAGGCACTTAGGCCCGCGGTGTGAAAGTGGGCTCTGTGCAATAAGCCAGCAGCAGGAACCCAGACCGTCTTTGAGACCAGTTTCTCACTCCTGCATGTGTTATCCCAGCCTGCAAGGCCTTTCTATATTTGGCACCCTGTGGCAAACCCTGCCCGCCCCTCGCGGCACCATTCGCTCGGCAGATGTTGGGAGGTTCGGCAGGCAGCTCTGGCGAGCGCGGTGAGGTGCTGTGGCGTGGGAGGATGCTGGGAGCCCACACAGGCAGCCTCGCCGGCACCGCACTGCTGGAGAAACCCCGGCGGGGCAGGGCCAGGAGCAGGAGGTAGGCAGGCTCACTTGCCCTGCGCAGGAGGTTAAGCCAGGAGGGGAGCTATGGCAGCTGTAAGGGGGCCGAAGTGGCCGGCACAGGCTCGCAAATGTATTATTGTTGTCTCGGTAGCTCTCAGCCTACCAAAGGGAAGGGCAGAAAAATCGAGCCTGTAGGCAGCTGGCAACCATTTGGCGTTTGTTATTGTGGGCTTAGTGAAAGCAAACTTAAATACAGATTTACAAAGGAGTAGGGGTGGAGAAGCAGAGAGGACTGAGGAACATTACCTGTGAGAAAACATCCCAGGATCAGGAATGTCCGTGGGGAAGTTCCCATAGCTACCAACAACTGAAACAGAAAGGAGAAGGCAAGAGGCAGCCAGTTAATGGACTGTCAACAGGAACGAGAGTCCACAGGACACCTCCCCCCAGCACAGCTTCCCAGCATTACACACGGTGCCATGGAGAGAAACAGCCCTGGGACCCTCACTCGTACCCGCAGCCCGCTGAGGTGTCTGCCGCCACCTCCCACGAGGTACGTGGGTCCACGGACACACAAGCCCTTCTCTCCACTGGCAGTATAAGGAGCCAAGTCCTGGCACATCCCTCCTCAAACAACCTGCAAGCAGGTCTGATGCCCACTGCAGACTCCAGGACTGAGCCCACGGAAACACCCCTGCACAGAGACATCGGTGTGGATGCTTTATGCCCTAGGTTCTGGCCTTTTAGCTGCAAGCAGCTTTTATGAGAGAAAAAGCATATTTAAAAGCTAGTTTTAATACAAATAGTACAATCCTGAGTGATATTTTTGTTTTGCCATTGTACATATGTATATATATAGCTTATTGAATACAATAAAATACAATAGTGTTTATTGCTTATTTAGCAAGAATTCCCTTGATCGAGAGATGTGCTATTTAAAACATATGCTGAAATTTTCTAATGGAATAAATCCATGACAGACCGTAGGCCGGCACTGCCATTCACAGAGCATCTCATCATCTCACACACAGTAATTTCAGCTTTCAAAGATATAAGCATCGGTCCTGAAGAGGCATCAATGGCAATAACCATCTACACAAATTTTTTTGTGCCATCTAATAATATTTCTGCTTAAAACCCTAGAGCAGCCTGCTAGATAATTTCCAGAGCAGAAGCTCCTACAACCTCGGCTCCCATCGAAATCAATGGGTGATTTGTCAGTGACTTTAATCGTAACTGGATTTGGACCAAAGCCAATATAGATTAAGAAAAGACTGCACGGAAGAGTCTCTAATCTGAAACACAGACCCAGGAGTAAAATAAAGGATGATGTGCCAAAACAGAGACTACTTTTCAAAGGTTCTGGAGAGTTTCTATTCACCCTCTGGTATTCAGCTCCTGATGCTGAAATAGGAAAGCATGTAGGTGCCTCTAGTTATGAATATGCCAATGCCATATGGGAGCTAAATGCACATAACGTGCCATGGAGTGTTTTTTGAACCAGTCTCTCTTTCCTCCCCCAACATGTGGCGCAGACAAGCTCGTTTTTGCAAAGCAAAAAGTATTGGATACACAAATCAAATATAAAGGTCTCAGGAACAGAACTAGAATGCTTACAAACTACCAACCCCCAAAAGCATGTACAAACAACTTGGAAATTCAGTTGACAACATTCCAACAGAGACAAAGTATTTCACCTGATTATTCAATTAGCAATAATTGCTATGTGCTTATGTGTCTGTCTCCCATTGATAACAGGCTCTGGGACATCAAAGAAGTCCCTCAGTCTCAGCCTCCTTACTCATTTTTACCACGTTTGTATATCCCATAATTTCTTTTTTTTTTTTTTCTAAGAAAGTAGCCCACTGCAAATCTGGAAAGACTTTGCCATGGTCTGCTTTATTGATCTGACTCCTAACCTCCCAAGATATCCACAAGGCAATTTTACCCACTGCCAGCCAACGGTACTCTCCCTTTTGTGCCTTTCAACACAAGTGATGCCGTGCAGGAGACAATACAAAGCTAGTTCAGCTCTTGCACACCCAGCCTGCAGAACCCCCCACTGCTGCAGACCTGAAGCCCCATGGCTACAAGTATAGGTGAGGACAGTGTTTTCCAAAGGGCTCCTCCCAATTTGCTCTCTTGGTTGGGCTGCAATAGAAATCAATCAGAGCTGAGTGCCTCAATCTGCCACTTCAGTTTAAAAACACCTTTTTTTTTTTTTTTGTAAATTTAGGGCTTCCTAAATTTGCATTTTCCAGCTGGCTATTCTTTCACAACCTGTTGCTTTGATCTTTCCTCAGTGATCCGCTAATCTCATCAAGACCCAGAGTAACACTTCCTCGTGGTGTAAAACAGAGTAAGGATTCTCCACCTTCGATGCTCAAAAGTTATTTGCACTGGATTTAATTACATTGTGCATCTGGCTTAAGGATGCTGGAGTCCCAGCTAGAGCACACGCACATCAGAGCTGGAGTCCAGTTTTAACGCTGGTACAACTTCACACTTCTCATTCCCACAACACCAGCCACGCTTACCATGTTCTGGGTTTATTTACATTCACCTAAATTTTTGTATTCACTTAATTGGCTATTTTACCTTCCTTATGACAGAGCAGCCCTCTTTATCCTAAACCACCCAAATATCAGCCCTGGATAAATACATCAGGTTCAGTTCCTAACACCTGCTCCACCAAACTAGAAATGGGTGTAGCCTCACTGAAGGCAGTAGATTTATGCAACCTGAAGCCCAGTACTGACAGCACACATGCAACGTTACTTTGCACCAACCTTAATTCCTTGAATACCTTGAACATAACTAGCTAAAGTGGAAACCTGGGTGTGTATAGTGAAAGCTAGATGGTGTTGTGAGGGGGTTGCCAAACTCTCTGCAGGGGAGACTGATTGCCCAAGGTAAAACAGTCACCACGTCTGCTTTAAACGATGGGTTTTGAAAGTATCTGACTGGAATTTTGGTATCTCTCTTGTGCACTTTAGTGATTTAAAAAGTAAAAAATAAAAATCAGGAAAATAACATCTGAAGAACTGTTATCAGCAAGGAGTCAATCTTCTAAACACTCATTGCCAAGCACTGGCTTACTACAAGGGTTTCACTGACTTCACTGAAGAAGACGACAAAGTAAAATCAATATCCAGAAAGCTGATGGAAATACATGTTTAGAAAATTATCACAGAATTGTAGGGATTGAAAGAGACCTCGAGAGATCATCGAGTCCAACCCCTCTGACAAAACAGGTTCCCTAGAGCAGGTTGCACAGGTTGGCATCCAGATGTGTCTTGAATATCTCCAGAGAAGGAGACTCCACAACCCTCCTGTGCTATTCTCAAGTAAGAGAAAGCACGGTGGTGGACAAAGAAATATATATATATATTTCATATTGCTGTAAATCAAAGCCCTCTTTCAAGGCAGGAGACCGGCCCATCTACCAGGAGTAACCCGAGGTAGCCACTGACTCCTCTCCGGCCAGCTCCCCGGTCACGACAGTTCATGCTCTTGGCCACAGGATGGCAATGTTGATCCACATTCGTGAGCCATATTTCCTCTCGCGCAGAAGGCAAGGCTGGTCTGGGGCAGATGGAATCTAAACTGGGTCTCCTGAACCAGCTTAAAATTCAAATTTCCTCAACTGCATGCGAGTTCGACGATTTTAAAACAAGTAATAAAGGCAAACTGGTGGCTATTGCTCTGTATACACATGATAGGAGAGTAGCTGGATTACGAATCTTGGCACGCAATGATGTGATTATGCTCGTTATGAGAGGGATGGATAATTTCAGTGGTGATTTTGTCAGAGTGGCAGTCTGTACTTCTGTGAAGACTGTTCTTTTCCAGGAAGAACTAAGGCCAGCCCAAGAAAAGAGAACATTTCCTCCTTGTGACACATTTCACTACTTGAGTAAAAATGTTGGAACAGGACATTTCTCAACTCTCAATTCCCACATAGAAAACTCAGGTCTCCACAAAAGCAGAGCCGCCCCACAGCGCTAACAGGCGGGTCTGAAGGTTTCACTGGGGAAAGGCACAAACACAAGAAAAATATCTTCAATGAAAAAGACTGGCATAAATGTTCTCATAAAACGAGGCTTTACAAGTATTTGCACCCAGCATAGCCTGTGTGCAGGACAGCATGCCAGTGCTGGGCTCCCACAGTGTGCTTCAGGCTCCACAGGACACACAGTGATGGCTGCTACCCGATGAGTCTTCCAGTCAGCCCTGATTCTTCAGCCCAGCCCTCGAGGACAGAATCCACCAGTCTAGGAGCTAAAGGCGTGGGACAATTTGGAAAGTTTAAATTTGCCCATTTGGTCCAAAGAGGATTTTCCAGACTGCCTCAGCAAATAGGTAAAAGCGACTGATGCTTCCAAGGAATACAGCTCACTTAGGTTCTCGGGATCAAATCAAACACCTCAGATCCCAACTCAAGTGTTCGGAGTAGTTGCACGCAAAACCCAATCCATCTCTGCTGCCCACAAGAGCTGTTGCAAACTTTTCCCTTGGGTGCCCATGCAAAGCTTTATTGGCTTGAAAGAGATGAGTCAAGCAGGAGAGCAAGGCAAGAGGGAGAGAAAGGTTTCTATGCTTACTTGCTTCCTTTCTTAAAATTACCAGCTATTTTTACCACCACTAGGAAAAATAACCTCTCGGAAGTCGCTCCCTGGTCATTGAAACATGTAAAGCAGTATCTTGTATTAACATTTTCAAAGTTTGCAAGTAGAAGTAGTGCCATTGTGGCCGTGATGATCTAAGGATGCAAGCAAGGCAAGGATTGTGTAAGGCTATATGCTTCACTCTCATTTTTAGACCAACTGGTAGAGCTGGAAATAACCAGCAAGGTCTGGGTATGCAATACTTCTTCTGTCTCCATACATTATACTCAAATCCTAGCTTGGTACTGTAGCACTGTGGAGAAGTATTTTATTAAAATATTTATTACTTCCTGCTGTCTTGAAACCTAATACCTCTCACAGCCACATGAAGATTTCCCATACATCAATGAGCAAGCAACAGTGAAGATGGCCCCAGTGCCTGATGGCAGCCGGCCTGGCACACCTCCTGCCCCTTCCCACCGGGAGAGGAGGACCAGAACAAGGGGTCTCATTTTAAAGCAGTAGGAAAGTGCCTGCAGGCTGGGAGAGCTGGTTTGCTTGTGGACTCCTAATCCCAGTGCTTTGTGCGGTCTCATTTTTCTTCAAACTTTTCCCCCCCTCCCAAGCTTTGAGGTTGGCTAAACCGCTGTTTCACTGAGGGCCTTTCCAAACTGCTCTTTGTTAACTAGAAGCTAAACCCAAAAGTCTCTTGCTGGGAGATCTTTCTCCAGCGTCTCTAGTCCCAGAGTTAAAAGTCAGATATCCACAGTTTGTATGTTGATCAGCCGATGACAGAGGAACCTTTGATGCCTGTCTCCTTGCTTTGATCTCGT
Organism: Heliornis fulica; assembly: GCA_013399135.1. NCBI lineage: Eukaryota > Metazoa > Chordata > Aves > Gruiformes > Heliornithidae > Heliornis > Heliornis fulica. Next base: position 836,347 of record VXBZ01001950.1, read on the forward strand.
CTCTTGCCCCGAACCCATCTCTTGCCCCATCCAGGGATACAGAGTAAAGGCAGCCGAGCTGGGACCACAACTGGGCTCTGCAGCGGCCCTGGGAGATGGCAAGGGCATAACAATCCGCCTCTCTTTTCCCCAGTGTCAGGGAGACAGCAGCCTACAGCCTGCCGAGGTGGGGATGGGAAGGGGGGTTTACGCTCACTCTCTCAAACCCCACCAGGCTGCAGACGCTTTGCCAGACCCTGCCTGCCCGCGGGGAGCCCTCAGGGAGCGGGCAAGGGGAGCTGCAGCGGCTCCATCCGCTGCCCCTCGACGGAGCCTGCCCGACGGCTGCGGATCAAAGGCTTCCCGGGACACCAAGCAAACCTAGCAGAGATGGCAACTCCCAGGCACTTCACTGTTTGCTTGCGAAACAATAGGAAAGCCTTTGCCAAACTGGACCGATTCTTTAATTTTATTTTTTTTTAACCCGAGGTAGCCAGGAAAAAGAAAAGCTGTGTAGGAGAGATGGAGAGGAGCAGAGCAAAGCCGTGTTTCCCTCCGCGGCTGGATAATTTTGCTGGCGCTGCGACCCGAGGGCTTCTTCTCCATCCCCCTCCGACGGGCACCGCACGGACCCCGAGGGAGTGGCCGTCTCGGCGTGGGGACAGACCCTGCGCCCCACGTCGAAGCTGTGGGACCGAAGAAGTGCCTGTGGCCCTGGGGACGGGTGCGTCGGTCCCCACCCGGACCGAAGGGATGCCCTGGCCTCCCCGGGAGCGCAGCCTTGGGTCCCGGAGGAGCTCCAGGGAGCTGGAGTATTTGCAAGAGACGCACCGAAAATGCCGTCGAGAGGCGCTAGAAACTTGTCCCCGGCGCGGGGGTGGGGGCATAGCATCACCCCCCACCTCCGCCTCTGCCCCTCTCCGCCGGCTCCCCGCCGGGATGAGGACAAGCCCCGGGGGCTGGCGGATGCACCCCGGTGCTGCTGCTGCCACCGCCTCGCTAGATCTGTCGCCGCTGCCTCCAGAAAAAGCTGTCCAAGTCCTGTTCCCTGGAACGGCTCCTGGGCTGCGGGGTCCGCGTCCAAAAATGTTGAGCAATGCCGCGGACAGCCAAAAAGCCATTTCCTACTCGCTCCTAGGACTTTTCCAGGGAACTCCAGCCTGGCAGAGGCTGGCAAGTTTGCAACCTCGACAAAATCCAAACGGTGGCCACGAAGACTTCGCCCGCCCCCGGGGCGGAGGGCTCCAGCAGTCCGGCGGGGGATGCGGCGGGGCTGGCGTTCCCGTTGCGAGAAGGGGCTGTGAGCTGGAAAGGCTCCAGGTACCAGTCCTGCCTAATTTCAGCATCTTCTCTTTCCGCCGAGACGTGTAAAATATTAAATAATAATAAAAAAATAATAAAAAAGACGGGGCGCTCAGGGATGGAGA
>VXBZ01001950.1:838629-868837 GCA_013399135.1 Heliornis fulica
AGGGAAGGGGGAAGCGGGGAGGGGGGAGTTGCACTGCAGGGGGAGAAAATTTGGGGAAAAAAAAAAACAACCCAACAAAACCAAACACAACCCAAAACCAACCCAACCCAAGAAAACTTTCGTGAAAACTCCGAGTGGTCTCAATTTCACGAACGAGCCTTCCCTCCTCAGACCCTCCAGGGCGGCGGGTCGGGCGCCGGGCTCCGCGGCCGCGGGCACAGTGCGAGTTTATGGATGGGGAGTTTGATCTGGAAACGAATTCGCGGCTTCCTCGCGTCCTTTGCCCACCACCGAGCTTGGGCTTGGGCTAGAGAGCTGGATGGACGGGCGGGGGCCAGCCGGGAGCAGGAGGCGCTGGGAGAGAGGGGGAGAGGCGAATCCCTAACGTTTATGAATGAAAGGCACAACGAAAGGTAACCTTCGCCAGGAGCCGGCCCCCCCAAACGCCGCAGCTCCGACGGCACCGGGAAAGCTCTTCTCTTCCTCTCTGCCTTTGCTTCGCCCAAGGCAAACAAACCCCGGCAATAACCCAGCCAAGGGGACACGGCAAGGGCCGGAGGTGCCTGCGAAGGCGAGGGCAGCGCACGTCCGAGTCCGCCCTGTTTGAACACGCTCCAGACGGAGCTTTGATCCCCGCCGGGGAGCCAGCACCGGGTATCTCTGATTTGTTGGCCGTCGCTATCTGCTGGCGATAAGGGGTGGCCGGGGGAGCTGCCCTCGCAGCCTCAGGCTCCGTGCGGGAAGAAGCGAGCGGGGCCGGCGGGGCGATGCGGCGGCCGCGGGAGAGGGGGCAGTGCAGCCCTAGGAAAGCACCGGCGGGAGGGCCCTGCCCGCCTGCCGCCTCCCCCCGGGGAGGGCACCGGCCCCAGAGCTGCGACCTGGAGCTTCTCTCTCTTCTTCCCCCACCCCCCCGCCCCTCTTTCTTTTTTTTTTTTTTTTTACGTTTTTCCCCCCCTTTTAGCATTGAACAGAAGGAAAGTTTGTCCTCAAAGTCAAGCGGCGGGATCCGATGGGTTGTCTCTTTCCTAAGCGGAGGGGAGTTAAAGCCTCTTGAAGCGAAGATGCCCCGAAGGCAACAAGGGTAGAACCGAGACCCGACTCCGTGAAAAGCGCGCTCAGGCTGAGGTGCCCCTGGCTGGGCTCGCAGGGTGCCCGGCGGTGCTCCCGGCCCTTTGCCCGCCCTGCGCTAGAGCATCCTCGGCTCGGGTGAGCGCGTAACCCCGCTATTGCTTCCACATGTTCCTCCAGGAAATCATTGGCGTCGGATCTGTGAGCAGCCCCTGGTCGGAATGCTAACAGGATACCGTCATGTTTGTGAATAAACATCAGGCTCGCAGTGAGTCAAAAGCCCGGCAAAAAAAAACCCAACAACCAAAAAAAACCCACCCCAAAACAACACACACACCCCAGCACCAAAGCCACCCTGAAACAACCCAGGGAAGAGGAAGAAAAAAGCCCCGCACCCTGGAACACTACTTGGGAGTGCGCCCGGCAGCCTAAACCCCTTCATTTGTGGGGGATAAAGCCCTGTCACGACTTAGGTCAGAGCCGCGGCCCCTCACGGATTTAAGCCCCTCGAAGATGTGCGGTTCAGAGCGGTGGTCCCGGGGCGATCGCCCCCGGCTCTGGGCCGTGATTTACCGTCGTGAACGTTATCTGGTTTAACGTGCGGGTCGGTGGAGGCGATTCCTGGAGAAGTAACCGTCAGAATGGGATGTAATGCGAGAGTTCCTCTTGAAAAAGAAGTTCTTCTTGAAAAAGAGCAAAAGGAGGCGCCTTCTGTTTGCAATTACCTGCCTCATTTGAATAATGCCTTTGTCATGATCATTATCGAGAGGTCGTTAACAGCTTCCACGTGGGATCTCTCTCGCAAGACCCACCAAATAACAGAGATTGCAATTTGGGGGGATGGCAAAGCTGCCCGCCGGGCCAGCATCCGTGGGGGCTGGGACTGCGGTGTCCCGCCGCCCAGGGTCCCTCAGGGGCATAGGGACACTTTCTTCGACGTGGCTTCCCCCATCCCCACAGCGACGACTTGAGCCGCCACGGCCCTGATCCCGCCGCCCCCGGGGTGGGGGGAACGGCAGGGGCCGGCAGCTGCTGGGGCTGAGCCGACTCCCCCACCCCGAAGTGCCAGCGGTGCCTATGGATTGGCCCCGCGCAGAGGAGGTAGTAGTTAAAATAAACCTTCCAGGACGGGCCCTAAGCTCTACCCCTGCCCGGTGTGGTGCAAGGGGGGGGCGGGGGTGTCCTGTCTAGTGAGGCGCAGAGGGTCTGGGGTTAGCTAAGTGACAGGCTGGGAGTGGAGGGGATTCTCACCACTGCAGCCCCCCTTCCTCCCCCTGGAGGCCTGGAGCACAAGGCATCCCGCTAGCGTGTGTTTGTGCGGCAACAGATGGAAGCTGCGCATCTTAAAACTACGGGTTAGAGCCGCTTTCGCCTGTTTATGCTCCCAACGTACTCCCGCGCTCAGGGGGGTCCCAGAGGTGTCCAGGCAGCGGGCGCCGACGGGGCGGGTTTTTGTAGGGGCGGCTCTTGGTCACTTCCCAGGGATGCTGATAGCCTGCTCAGCACCCCCCCCCCAGCCCGGAGGACCCCCAGTTTGCTGCAAGTAACGAGTGCTTTCCTGTGGCTCTCTCCCCAGGGTGGGCCGGGCAGCGTTTAGCTGGCTGGGGCTATTAGCCTAATAGGTGGCTCACGTGAGGTCCGAGCAGTATCCTGCAGCGCAGGGGCTGGTGGGAGGGGGTGTCCAGGCTCGGGCCCCGCGGGAAGCCCCGTCGAGGGGGCAGCAGCCTTTTGTCCCGGTGGGAAGGCAGGTCTGGGATTGATTAGCGTTACCCGCGTCGCAGCAACGCACGGTGCGAGGGTTATCCGCAGCCTGCCCACCCCTTTTACCTTCGGGAGCAGGAGCCCTGCGCGGTGAAGAGCAGCTCCAGCCTGGAGCACACCCCCTCAAACCCTAAGAGAGGGAGCGGCCCCTCGTCGCCTGTCGCTGTAAGTCTGTGCCTGCATCTATCACGGAGGGAGGAGAACGCAGGGGTAGGGGTTTCCTGAGACAGGAGGGGAGTAGGTCAGGGGACCACCGAGCTCCCCCTCCCCAGGCCCAGCGGGAGAGGTGTGCTGCCCACAGGAGTGTGCGTTCACAGTCCTACCAGTTCGGGTGTTTGGGGGTTGGGTCGTAGTTTGGGTTTTTCTTTTCCTCTTTCCACAGCATCAGATTCCCTCGTCCTGTTTGTTCAACAGGATTTGGCTCTGAATAGCCGGGATCCCGTGTCCCCGGAAAGTCGGGAGCCAGACAAAAGAAATCTAAGGCATCCCACCCCGCCCTCCCCAACCTTTCCTTTGATTCCCTGCGTGGCTGGCTAAGGTGTCTCCCCTGCCCGACGTCCTCCCACCGAGGCCGCTGCTGCTATAACGTCGGGCTGTTTTGCTTTCGTTGTTGCATTTGGCTCTTAACGCTGCGAGACGCCAGGAGAGCCGTGGAAGCCTCATTCTGTGAAACACAGGCTTTGTTATCGCTCCTGCTCCCACCCGTCGACAGGGGCAGGATAGTAACCAACACCGCTCCAACACCGGAGCGGCCCCAGTCCGGTTTAGGGGTGAGACAAGGCAACCCAGAAGGTAAAAAGGGGGAGACGGGTTGCCTCGGTTCGCCGGTCCCCGCGGTGGTGAGCTCCAAGCCCCGACGGGGCGGGTTGGGGTGGGAAGAGCCAGTCTCGGTGCCGGCGCCTCCGGAGATGCCCTCCGCCGCCGGCCGCGACACTAGAGGGCACCGGAGCCCGCGGGAGGAGCGAGCCGAGCCGGGGCACCGCACCACCCCCACTCCCCAGCCAGCCTTTGGTATCGCTGTGGCTAATTAAGGGATTGACCGGGTTTGGAGAGGATCGTCAAGAGGGACCCGTTCTCCCGTCGCCGAGAGGCTGAGGGCTTCATCCCTGCGGGTCCAGCCCTGCACAGCCCCGGGCTCAGCAGTTTCGGGGGATGTGGCATGAGGCAAGTAAAGCCATTCCTCCCTTCCACGAATTCCATTCCTTCCACAAATCAGAAGTTTTCCCTCTGAAATCAAAGGGCCCACTTTGCTGATTCAGCCCAAGTTTGATTTCGGTTCATAACTCCCAAGACCATTATCTCTGCCTTTGTTCTTTCAAACTACAGCGGTTAATGAATTACAGCAGGACACGAACACAGCCAGACCAGGCTGCTTTGGTTCTGCATTTAACATTAATACCAGTTTTGCCCCCTTGGGGACCCAGCCCTGAGTTCTGCACAGGGGAGCTGGCTGGTGTGGAGACCACCCTGGAGATAGTGGTCACAGTCACCCTTGAAACAACAGGCGTGAGCCAGACCTGATCTGTGTCAATTTAATCTTTCCATGTGCCTGGTCTGGTTCCATCCATCATACATCCCTCCCATGGGCACAGAAGAGCCAAAGTAGGTTGAGCATCACGAAGTGCCAAACCAAGGAGAGACCCAACATGTCTATTTGCTGACCACCTGAACTGTCCATGCTCCAGACCCAAGATGTCCTTTTTCTGCTTCATCCCACAGCAGGTTTTCTTCTGATGCTTAGTAGTCAGTAATACATCCTTGTTGAATAACTGGAGCTATGGACAAGGTTTCTCAAATGTAGTTTGCTTTCTAAAAGGGTCCCTCCCTGTATGTTTCATGCTGCAGAATACCATGAGAAATGCCATCCCTCTGTTTCTGTGGCATGGAGATATTCTGGCCAATGGTTCAGCTATCCCAAGGATGAAGAGGAGAGAAAGCCATCAATGCTTCCTAAGAGCTTGTGGAAAGACAATGGAGATTATGAGTTTCACCCAGTATTTTCCAAAGCAAAACTTCTCCTAATCCAACATTAGGAATCACAAGAATCAGTGCATGTCTTTATGCAGTCAGCAAACATCTACAGAGCTGGATATTAATTTAATCATTCACTTTAGTCATTTAATTCAGTCACTCATTTTAAATTTATTTACCAAGATTGGGCTGGAGGTGCTTTGGTGTTGAAGTTCTTGCAGTGCTGTGTGTTTCCAGTGCTCAAACACAAGTCTGAGGTGAGTCCTATAACCCTAATGTGTGATGGGAGAAATCAAGCAGGTGCCAATCACATCTAGAGCCATCCCAAGAGGTACCAGGGATTTACCAGGGACTGAAACCTATGTGTTCAGTTTTCTTTCTTTAATTGGGCAACAGGGAGGACTGACACACTAAAAACCCAGTGGAAATTCTTCCTCTCTTTCCTGTCAGTTCTAGAAAACCTTATTTGGGTTCTACTTTTTGTCTAAGGTGACCAGGATTTAGACTGAACTTCATCAAATTTCACAGAGAACATTTTCTGCTTCGCTTACCTGTTTATTTGCCTGTCGGTTTCCGACAGTCCTTTTGAAGTACTGGGCTATATGCACTTCACTTGGGCAAGGTGGTTTAAGAGGGTGATATGAGAAAATGAGATGAGTGGTAAATGCAACCATGGATGTGAAGCTATAGCTCAGGCTTCGCTCAGGGAAGATCTGGTGTGGCTCAAGAGAGGGGATATGGGAGCATGTAGGTAGGTTTCAATCCTTGGACTGCTGGCAGTTTTAGTCAGATATTCTGGTATTTAACCTAAATTATCTTCTGAGAAATAGTCTAATGTGGAAACTGGGACAGATACTGCTTTGTGTAAAGCTGGTGTAACTCTAACTTCAAGGGAAATACTCCAGATTGAATCTGGTATAATTAAGATTAAAAAATTGGCTCTGGAAATCTTTTCTTTGGCAATAAAGTTAGAGAAGTACTGTGAAGAAAAATAATTCAAACCAGAACATTGTTTCAGTGCTCTTTTAAATAACATATGCTATAGGCACTTTGAAGGCATTTGTTCTCCATGGCAGCAGTATTTTAAAACTTTCACTTTGGTTCCACTTTAGTTAACCCTTGATAACCAACTCTGCTTAAAAATTTATGTACAGAAAAGTATAATTTTGCAGGACATTGTCCAAATAATAAACAAACAAACAAAAATTCCATTAACATGACATGACTGCTGCTGAGGCAGTAGCAAGCTTCCTCTTGCTGGTGAAGTCATGGATTTCACTACTCAAGCCACAACACAGGCTCTGCAATGAATCTGAATCTTTACCTCACTTGTCAATGGGGCTTTTTCTTGGTACAAACTTTGTTATCTGACTTCTAAACTCAACACACTGAGAAGGAACTGTTTCCAGAAGATGGTTACCTGGCCTCCCTGGGAAAGAAAATCTGGAAATAGTCCCTAAAGGAATGCCAAAACCTGATGACCCATAAACTACTTGACATTTTTCTAGCTCCCATGAATCAGACAAGATGTCCTTCAACAGTTTCTGTGTCCAACATCACCTTATTTGTTAGTCCCATGAAACTATTTGAAACTATTTCACTGTAATTTGATTGCGGTTGGTGAGGAGATGTTGGCCAATATTTTCCAGGTCCAACATTCAGTCCCAGTAAAATGTCATTCTCTTGAGTGGTCCCAGATTTTCACTACTGATTAATCAGGTATTTCTTTGGGGTGTGTAGGAAAAGAGGGGAAAAATCAGAATCAGCTGCACCAATCTGTGATTCCTTGCAATGTATGAGTATGGACTGGGAAAATGTGGGTTGTTCTTTTTAAGTGTGGGTGGGATGTGGGAGGAGTCAAATTTTGCTTGTTACTTCAAAAGTGTAGGATTATCATGTCTTGTCCACCTTCTTTTTGCTAGAGGACTCCTTGCTGAATCAGTGAACAAAGACATCATGGTGAAGCCAACTCCTTCAAAGACCACTTTTTAAGCTCCTTTTTGAGCAGGTTTGTAGATGTAAGGAGCAGCAAGACACATAATGTCCCCACCTCCTGCTGCAATGAGCTTATCCACCATCCTTCCTCCTCCTTGTGTGCATGCCTCAGTGTGATGAAGGAAGCAAACTTGGGAGAGCCCGGACTGTGGCTCTGAAAGGACCTGTACTGCAAGAGCCATGAAGGTGGTGCCCATTCTGATGTTGCCTATTTGAGGTTTCCTTCAGAGAAAGAGAATCGTGAGATAATCCCTCACCTTCCAGGCCCTGATTCCCATCCATGTTTTGCTTTCTTTGTCCCATGTTAACAGGCTAAGTGTTGAAGGAGTAGCAGCAAGGATGCAAAGAATGCCCAAATCAGAACAATGATCTTTGCTGTCTCGCTTTGTCCATCAGTTGAGGACACCATAAGGAAGAAATAGAGTAGGTACAGGTCACTTCATCCCTATTTTCTGTTTTTGTAGGTAAAGGGAATCAAAACGTGCTCTCCTCATTGTCAAGAGAATACAGAATTTCTTTTCCCTTTCTCTTTGTGATAGGAGAAAACATTTGTAGAGCCAAAGTAAATTCAAATAAATTCTTGCAATTCCTATCCATCACCAAACTTGTATTTTCTCTTCTCAGTTATTTTTCTCTCAATGTGCTTCATACCACTGTAAGAAAAAGGAATTATTTAAATCCTTGCCTCTATGAAACCTTGTTGGGAACCTCTCATTAAGAAAGATGCAGAGTCTCTGGTGGTCTGAATTAATCTATGAAGCCTGCTCAGGCTATCCTTTCACAAAGCTTAGTAGGATTTAGTCAACTTGTCAAGATGAAGGGTTTCAGGAAATGTTTTACTCCAGAAGCATCAGCAGCTGTACAGATGGGGGCTGATCAGAACACCACTCTGAAGTATAACTGTAGCCTCTGCCATTAGCAGGGAAGTCAGAGGCACACAGTTCTACTTACAGGAGGTTAAAATATATAGATAGTTAGACAGTTTGAGTGGACAGAAGCCATTGTAAATATCTGAAAAGTGTTTTTTTCCTGAGAGACAAATGGTCCCCCAGCCCACTTAGCACCTGCCAGTGCCCCTCTGCTGCCCTTTGCCCTGTGGGGCTGCTTGTTCTGACGGCTTCTGAAGCTCTCCCGGCTTCAAATTCCTTCTCCGTATGTTGGCTTTCTTCATTGCTGCCTATCCCAATATTGACTTAAGAAACAAGGAGAGTTAAAAATAACTAGCTCCCGAACTGTCTACAGACCTTCTGCCTAGCTTTGCTTTAGGCCTGTGAATCACAAACATTGTTTTAAACCATCATTAGCATCTGAATGGAGATAAGGGGGACAAGAGGAGCTAGGGTGGGCAGTCACATCGTCCAAGTATCAACCCTTGGTTATTTAGAAGCATAGGAGAGAAGCAGGATCACAGTGGAGGATGTTTGCATCCCATCTCAGCAGCCAGGATTATTTGGAATTAAGGATGTAGGAAATTTGCTTTCAAAAGACCATGTTGTATCTCTCAAAGGGTCCACTGGAGGCTGAGTGAAGCCTGCTGTCATTCCTTGGTAGCTTTGTTTCCTCTGCTCACTGCCATCCTTACCTCTCAAACCGCTCTGCCTAGCCAAACCCTGGAGAAGCAAGTGGGAAGTCCCACATCACAGGGTTATAAAGTGGAAAGGGGGGTGCATGAGGCATGGAGAGGGGTGTGTAAGTCTTACTGCAGTGGGTGGCATGGTTTTATGAAGGTCAATAAACCTGGCCTCCGTCAGACCACCAGAGAGAGTGGGTTTCCCAGCTGGAATCACTCAAACATGTGGCCCTGTGCTGAAAAACACCCTCTCTCCAGTCTCCAGGAATGCATCTCTGCCATGGTTAGAAAACGTGTCCCAGAATATCTCAGCCTCGCAGCACTACGCAAGAAGAGAGCCAGACTCTGAGAGACACATTCAAATTGGGATTAAAACCAACTGCTGGCTTCCCACCCAGAAGCAAAAATAAAATGAGCAGCAACTCTGAGTACAGGCACCATGGGCTACCTCCACCCAGCTCCAAGGCTTCACTGGCTCTGCAACTCCTGTGGCATCTCCAGGAGCCGCAGCAGAAAGGAGACACCATGAAAGTCAAACCCAAACTAAGTTGTGATGAGGTGTCCTTCAGGGAGAAATCTTTCTGATCTTTACAGAGATTAAAATGTACCTGGAGGGACTGTCTTGACCCTATTTGGATTCTGAGATCAGGTGGTGAACCCAAAATGGCTTGTTGTCACACCATGGCTCCACCTGGCTCTCCTTGAAGTGGAATGCAGATGGAAGGTGTGCTGCCACCAACCACATGGGCCATGGGCTGCTTGTGAGGCCACTCTTGCCTCTTCGGAGCCTGGAAAAGAGCACCCCTATGACTCCAGCCCGGGAGCATGAGGAGGGTTCATCTCTGGGGACCACAGGAAGGGGAGAGGGAGGAAGAGGGATTGTACAGAAGCTCTAAAATAGCCAAGCAATTTTGTATTTATTCTTTGCTTCATTCTTGAGGCTAAAAGTGAAGGCAGAGCTGAGAAAGAGTAAGTTTGGGTGGTGTTACACATGTATGACCCCTCCACAGCAGGCTGCAATGCCACCATTTCACATCCTTTGCAGGAAGAGGGACTGAGTTTCCTCTGTGTGGTTAAGCAAATTTGGAGCACCAATGATAAAATGGCAAGAACCCACCCTCCATCACTTCTGTGTTCCTTACCACATGAAGCTTTGCCCACTCCCAACACGTGGTGGAGTGAGTGCCCCTCCAGGAGGTGTTCCATGGCCTGATAGACATCTCTGAAGCCAAGCTCTGTTGGGAAAGATCTGGGCACAGTCTGTGGGGTCCTGAATCCAGGGAGTACATTGAGACCTGAAACTTGAACCAGAACACAGTGAACAAAACGCCACATACAGAGGGTACAGGCAGAGCTGGCATCCTCCTATTATTTATGGTGGTGGTGACAGATGTCCAGCCTTATTGAAATACATTGATACCAGTCCTTAGATTCTCCATTCAGATAGGGAGTGCTTTCCTGATGATTAGAGCAGACCTAGCAGTTAGGTCAACATTAGGAGCATGATTTTGACTGGGGCAGGGAAAATTCAGGGTAGAAGGAACAGCTCAGCCTGTGGAGAAAGCACAGGCAGAGGCTTGTGTCCTCTTGCTGAGATTTCAGCTAATTATGCTCTTAGTGATTCAGGGAAGCAGCTACGACTGCACAAAGGTGCCATCTTAGATTGCCTACCATTTCTGTTTGCATTGTCTTGGAACCTTTTGGGTCCGTGTACATCAGCATGGAATACCAGTTGGAGTGACAGTCTGTGAGACTGTGTTTGACCAAGTAAATGAAATGGATCAGTTTGTGTTTAGTGCTAGTTGCACGGGAAAAAAAAAATAATCACTTTGCCGATGGAAATCACAGAAAATTAGGAGTTGGAAGGGACCCCAAAAGGTCGTCTAATCAACCACCCTGCCCGAGCAGGATCACCTAGATTAAACCACACAGGAATGTGTCCAGATTGGTCTTGAATGTCTCCAGAGAAGGAGACTCCACAACCTCTCTGGGCAGCCTGTCCCAGGACTGTCACACTCATGGGGAAAAAGTTTTTCCTTGCATTCACATGGAACTTCCTGTATTCCAGCTTGGACCCATTGCCCCTTGTCCTATCATTGGCCATCACTGAGAAGAGCCTGGCTCCATCTTTACATATCACACTTTACATATTGATAAGCTTTAATGGAGTCACCCCACAGTCTCCTCTCCTCCAAGCTAAAGAGACCCAGCTCCCTCAGCCTTTCCTCATAAGGAAGGTGTTCCACTCCATCATCTTGGTGGCCCTACACTAGACTCTTTCAAGGAGTTCTGTGTCCTTCTGGAACTGAGGGGCCCAGAACTGAACACAATTATTCCAGGTGAGGTCTCACCAGGGCAGAGTAGAGGGGGAAGAGGACCTCTCTAGCCACGCCCCTTCTAATACAACCCAGGATGCCATTGGCCTTCTTGGTCATGAGGGCACATTTCTGGCTCATGGACATTTTGCTGTTCACCAGGACCCCCAAGTCCCTCTCACCTATGTTACTCTCCAACAGGCCAGTCCCCAACCTATACTAGTACAAATGAGAGATCACTGTTGAAATCCACAAAGTTACAGTTAGCCAAAAAAAAAACCAGATCAAGAGGTTTTTCACCTCTGGAAAACTGAAGTGGTAAAAGACAAAATCTGAGAGGGCAACATCATGTGTAACAAACTGTATCTTCAGCAGTCTGTTAGATGTCTTTCTGAAAAGTCAGTGCCTTCAAGGTGGGCTTCTAAGAAAATTTTCTAATGTCTTCATTTTGCTCATTAAAAATACCACAAAATGGACTTTGTTTTGGAAACATAAAAAACAGAGCCAACTTTCCACTTCCAGCATCTCCCATTCAGAAGGAATGTGCAGAAGACCTTGATATGATATGAATTAAAAGGATTCTGTCTTTGCCAGCCCTAAATTCCAGGAAGTGGAACACAGCATCCTCATCTGCTCTCGCAGGGAACATTTGTTTTTACTCTAGCCTAAATACCAGACTGTTTCCTAAATCTCAAGGAGCTGACCATTTGCTTAGATTCCTCAACCTCTCACCACGGAGCAGCAGGCTCTACGCAGGCATTTCAAGCACTCTTGCACGCCGTCCAAGATCAGCTCCTGCTCCTGGGGATTTAGAGGCGCCTCTGGAAGAAACACAGTGAGATTCCACTGCATGCAGAGCTGGTGGTGGGGCAGATCTGGTAGGGCACACAGTGTGCCCAGAGGTCTCTCGGTGGCAATGGGCAGAGTGATGGATCTGGGAGATCCTTTGCTGTCTGAAGTCAGGCTAACACACCAGCTCATGAGCCTGCAAGGTGAGTAGATTTCATAAAGTAGATTCAGAGAGTCATTAAACTCTCCCATAGCCCTGCAAGGGCTGCTTCACCTCTTGCGCTTTCCTTACTCTACGCAGCGTCTGCCATTATTCTACTTTCTCTGCACAGGCAGTGGGCATCCTACAGTCTAGCATCCCAAAACCACAAAGAAATTCTCTATCCCCAGCTTCTGAACTTGAGGATGTTACCGAGCCAGTCTGTCTCTCCTCGCGGGGCACTGGGATGGTGCTCTGTAAGTGTGGAGCGCATCACACTAGTAACATCTGACACTCTTCAAAGAGGTTACAGGCTGCAGCTGGAGGAGACGCTGCGCTCTCTGCTATCATGTAGAGGAAGGATGCAGATAAAGAGGCTTCTGCAATCACCAGACAGCTATTAAAATGTAGATGTCCTGATCCTGGGGATTGGGTTGATAAAAATCTTAATTTCCTTGGTATGGCTCTGCCTGCTGTATGTTGGTGAACAACCATCCTGCCTGCTTCACTCTCCCCTCACCAAATGCTGTTGGTGGTGGTGTCCTGGAAGCACAGGACTGGTACAGCAGAAGAAAGAGTCAAACGTGATGAAGTGTGTGGGTTCTCCTGGTTTGGACTGGTGTAAGATAATTACAAGTCACCCTAAACACAAAAAAAATCTGTAACACACTAAATATATTACTGCGTATTTTCTGATGTTGCTGAGGGATTTAAGTAGTAAACAATATTGCTCAGAAGTAGTTTAATAGCTTTTAATGCTGAAAAATAATTAATATTATACACAATAGCATATTTTGGCAAGCATTGCTCTTTCCCAAACATAAAAAAATTGTCATTGTACTATCTACATGACAATTAATTGAACACTTCGGTCAAAACCCATACCTCTGGATATCACATATAAAAAGTCCTTCTCCACAACCATACTACTTGGGGACGGGGTGTAGGTCAGTGTTCCCAGAAGTGAGGGGGTTAAATAACTTCACAGCATGGTGTATGTGTGATAGATCACCTCACTGCAGAGGTCCTCTTTCAGCATCACTATAAAAGAAATTTGGGGCAGTGAGTTTAACTCAGTAGAGTGGCTCCTTTCCAATATACCTCAGTGAGTAACAGGGCAAGATCTCTGCTTCAAATGGGATTCTGGCAGCTGCTAATGTAAATGAAAAAGCTTCAACTGGGCAAAACAGGTCACTGCCTTTTGCTGGAAATTCTTAACAGATTCTTGTGGCAAGGTTTGTTTTTATTTATTTTTCTCTGAGATATCTCTTTGGTTTTGATAAAATTAAGAAGGCTCAAATTCTAAAATGGAAAAATCCATTCAAAACACTGTCAGGTTTCATCTTCCACATCTATTTGTGGGGTTTTTTTTCCCTGTTTCTCCCAGGACATAAACATAAAATAAATTTAAAAAAAAAGACAGAAGAATGACAAATGTCCTTGCTGTGTGTCAACTCTCCCCACTCAAGAGCTGACACCCAACCCCTCAGGTTATCTCAACTCCATACTCTGGTTGGGCTTGTCTACTACTTCATGTAACAATACAGTCGTGTTGGCCTGCTTTCAAGATCTTGCAACAGACAGACACAATTTGAGACTCCTCCTCCACCTGTCTGTCTGCTGACTGAAGCGTGTTCCAATTTACTGGACCCAAGACAGTGAAAAATTGGGTCAAGAGAAAGACAGCTTGATGCTTGCTTCATTGTGGAAAAACCAGCGCCGAGGCTTTGAGCTGTGCTGGTGGCAGGGGCAGAGCAGATGCTGGCTGCAGTTCCGGACTGAGTCAGAATGTGCACGCCCAAGAGAGAAGGAGATTGTGATGAGTTTGGGTCTATCAAGGGATCCAAGACTTCTCCAATCAATTTTGAGAACGGTGAGTGGTGAAAACAAGGGACAGGAATGAAGAAATGCAAACAACTCCTTTCCAGCTCCTTCTACAGTAGCACCTGGTTAGAGCTGATGTGACTGGGTATGGGTTCAACTGGCAGAATGACTGCAATCCTAAGTGTTCCTATGGTACAAGAGACAGAAGAGTTTGAAAAAATACAGAACTTCATGGGAACTATTGAGAAATGTATGATATGCTGCCTCAAGGAGATGAGACACTGTATTTTCAGTAAAGCAGATAACATTCATGAAAGAAAAACAGGAAAATGTGACTATGTGCTCTATTTCAGCCAATTTTAGACTGATTTCTACTTTATCTGACAACTGCTTTGAACAGAAAACAGCTTTTTAGAGAGATTTTTCATTTCTTATATGCGCATCAAAAGGACTTTGAGATGCAAAGGTCATTCATTTTTCCAAAGGGTGTGGTTATGTAGATCAAAATGTGGTATCATGGCATTGAATTTGCTTCATTACAAACTTCGGTTGTTATCGGCGTGTTGTGATTCCTATTGGAGAAAAATACTTTGCAAAAGGTAAGTCCCGGTAGCAGATTTTTGAAATAGTGATGTCCTCCACATAGTATCTTTCCCATTTCTTCTGAAATCCCTTGGAAATATTTTGGTCATGTGATTTGTTCTTACTAGTTTGATTTCCTCATCTGTGTGTTTTCTATTTTCAAAAGGACCTTTTTGTTTTTGTAGGGGAAAATAAATAAATATAAAAAATAATAATCTGAATAGTTCCCTCATAAGACAGAAAAAATGTGGCACTTTTGTTTAGTATATTAAATTACTTGCCAGTTTGATAATTACCTATTTTGCAGACATGGGCATAATTTCAATTTGGCAGTGTCACTTTAAACTTTGATTTCAAGAACGCTGTTTTATTAACATGACCTGACAGATTCCCATAAACTAGCAAAATTGTGCAATGCTGTTTCTACATTTTCATCTCTTTACAAAACCAGATTATTTTTCTCACAAGAGGAAGGCATTGCACCGTTTCTGGAGTGATGTAGATAACTTTACAAGACAACTCTTCTAAAGAAAGGTTACCATCATCCATTATTTCTTCCTCTAACTAATCCAGGAAGCATCAAAAGCAGCTTGATGTACTGTCTAGAATAAATACTGGAAAAATAAACCATAGGGATACATATGAGTAAGCTGCACATAAAAGCAATTTCCTATTGTACTTTTCAATGCACTACTTACACTCTTTTCCCAGCAACTTGCTTAATTTCTCTACATTTTCCTTCACGCTTGGGTTGGTTTCTAACAATTGTTGGTTTTCTATTCATATTTTGTTATTTATTTTATATTGTTGTAAGTACTAGTCAAGATCAGGGCTCTGCCATGATGGATGCTTTGTATACACCCACATCCATATAAATGGGTATACATAAATATATCTATAGCTGTACAGCCTGTCCCAGAGCCTGCATTCATGGGAGTGTGACAGACCAAGTTGGTGCCTGTGTGACAATCCTTGTCCCCAGCTCCTGTCTTAGGGGGGAGTCTGCAGAGCTCACCTCTGGCTCAGCCAATGTGCAGAGGTGAAGCTGCTCAGGTCCTGGTTTCAGCCAAGATGGAGGAGCTACAGAGCGGTTAATGGCACCAAACCACGAGCTCTGAGGGGCTCTGCACATGAAGCGATGCTGCTTCCCTACGAGGGAACACTTCAAACAGACATGACAGATTTCACAAGAGGAGATTTCAGTTAAACAAGAAGCTCCTCAGCATGCTAAACTTCAAAAGAAATCAGAAAAGGCAAATTCCAGGATTTCTGGCCAAGATAAGACTCTAAGAACAGCTGTATCGAGTCAGACCACAGGCCCATCTTGTCTCTGACCATGGCCAGTAGTGAGTAACACAGAAATGACCAGTAACATGGTCACTTCCTTTAAGAAACATGAGATCCTCTTGGAGCTGAAAATGTCAGAAGAAACCAGGGAGGTTAGTCACCAGGTGTGTATCTAAAACAGCTCTTCCAGGAGCCCAAAGGACTACGAAAGCTATGGCTGCTCTCAAAAAACCTCTCCAGAGCAGCACAGCAGGGACAGAGTCTGACAGTAAAGAATATTGACATCAAGTTGGGAAGTGTCACCGGTAGGGAAGGGGACCAGGGCAGCAGGCAGAAAAAATAATGCTGTTAAGTAACAAAGTAAGAGAAATGAGATTAAATCCTTTGTGAAAAAGTGTGAGATGATGTACCAATGGGCTATGAACAGGGCTTTTTTCTGTGGAATGAAAAAGGTTGTAGATTGATGGGGTAATTTTGAGCTTCTAGACGTGTAATGGACAAAACTGAAAATAAAATGCATTTTTTTAAAAAACAGATAGCAGACTGTATCAGGATAAGAACTGATGTCTTAGTACAAGGGACTGGGTAACATCTCAACTGAGGCCACCTGTACAGCTGTAGTCAAGCACACCCAGGAAAGGTAAATCCTAGGTGCAGGTGAAGGGTTACCTTGAATGTGGGAGGATAAGAAGACATCTAAAGAGCTTGGCTAGGTCAACCTGGCAAACTGAAAACTGAAGAAGTATAAAGGTCCTGTAAATGTATCAAGAGAGTAAACAGAGAGTAAACACCTGTTTGAGAAAAAAGCAAAAGAATCGCACTGGTAAAACAGCCCCAACAGGGGCTGTTTTACCAGTGCAGTTTACAGGCACTGGTAAAAAAGCCCCAACAGTAAATATTGATCTTGCACATATTTAGGCTGGTAATCAAAATGTTTCCATGCACCAGAGTGATGATGTTAGAGATGATCATCTAAAATGGTGGGTTAACCCCATCCAGCATCCTGAGAGCAGTGAGGGCAGAGCTGTGCCCAGCTTCACCTGGGAGGTAAGACATCTCTTGGCCCTAGTCTCAGTGGGCCAGGATCTATATAATCCTGAAGAGCATTTATTTTACCAGAAGTATGGGACAGCAGTGGCAAGTGGACATCAAAACTGCTTTATCCCATCCCCAGCTTGGGGAACCAAGCTATGAGCCAAATGTTATGGGGAGGAGGCACCTCCCTTGACGGTAACCTCCTCTTTATATGCACAGGTTCTTCCTTTGCTGGTGGCTGCAGTAAGCGCTGTCTGGTCTTACAGAGCTTTGTGATATGTAGAAGAGGCAGAGATTTGCCCATGCTGAGAATTAGTGCTGAATTTTGATGCTCCACAAACCACTGCAGTGTGGAGCAGAATAAATCTCTTTATTGTGATGTTTAAAAGTCCTAAGTAAAAGCACTGATATTTCCTTAGTTGCCTTGTTAGAAGCTCAGTGTTTGCTCAGGATTTCCTAGGTTACTGGGCAGGTCATCAGAAAGATTACCCTCTGCTGAAGCTTGCAGTAATTAGCTGGTAGCTACAGTTTCTCCCCAGCAATGAATTAAAATGCTGGAGAAGACAGAAAAAGGACTGGACTGGAACCAAAACTGCAACCTGTTAATTTCACCGAGACCTGGCAGGCTCCTCCAAGAGCAGCTCAGCACATGGTTAGTGCATGAGCTCGTGAAACCTCCCTTCCCACCAGAGAACCCTTCCGAAGTTGGTTGGGGATGACAGCGTATCGCAACATACCTTGGCGATGTGCTGAATTGTCCTATTACGCTGACAGGAGTGAAGGAACGGTCTCGAGTCAGGCGTGGCTGGAGGCTGTGTTTGTAGAGTGGTCTGGACCCCACGGTATTTATATCTGCAAAATTATTAACCCTTGCACTCTTCTTTCAACATGTGGGTTCTCTTTTCTTTTTGAAATGATACAGGGAACGAAGTGTGTGGATATTTCTGAAGTAACCCTGTACATAGGGGCCGCCATTGCTTGCTGTCCCGGGGGTTTCTCTCTCTCCAGCACTCACATCTAAGTTTTATATAGGGTCTGGGACTGTGCCAACCTCCTCTCACTCATGTATACTTGCTGCCTCTTGTTTGCTGATTCCCCCAAAGTGGAGGGATATATTTCCTTCTGCTTGCTCGGGCTCACAAGGCAAGTGCCACGTTCACTTCGTGAGCTTACCTTGTCACCTGTCCATCTCCTCTTCTTCTCTGCTGCTTCCAGAAACAAAAAAATGTTTTACCAAACTTTCTGATTTCCATGGCTATTTGTATAATTTGATAAGGGATTTTCTTTAGCAATCAAACATATTTCTTGTTTTATTTATTTATTTTAAGAAGTACTTACCTGGACAGAGATACTGGTCCACATCAGTGGGTGTGACTCAGCCACCACCTCTGGGGACAACATCTGTGACTCAGGAGAGCAGACCTGTCCTTTGAAGCTGAAGGACAGTAATTCTATTTCTATGCTCACAGCTCATTGGGTCTTGGAAATAATTCATGTCAACTGTGTCCTGAGTGTGTGCCACATGGCTCCACTAACATATCCACAAAATCTTATTAGAAAAATACACTGGTTGACTGCATCAACCTAAAATGTTTCATGTTTCCTGCAAAATGGCAAAATCCAGCATTAACCAACGGAAAATGAAGTCTCTGTATCAGCACACATAGAGGCAGAAGGGGATTAGAGTCTTTTCAATAATCAAAAATGTATAAAGTTAAGGCTCAATTCAAAGACTGAATCAGAACCCATTGAATTTGCTGGAATAAGTCCAAAGGCTGCAGTAGGCTTTGAATCAGTTCCAGCCTGCAGAAAATAAATAGGTGAAATTTAATATCCTGAGATATATGGGAGCCCACATTAGATGAGCTAATAATTTAATTTTGGACTTCAACTCTGTGCATCTTGTCAAGTCTGAGGCTTTTTTAGCCTCTTAAAAACAGTTGTAGCATGAATGGTCTGAAGAAAACACAAAGTAGACGTCTACACTACACAGCGGGACATGTTACAGGATCCCAGAGCCACTGCCGACTGCACGTTGTCCCCTCAGCTGCGTGGCACCGTGCCCAGGCTAATAAGACCTGCTGAGTGAGAGAGTTTGTTAGCGTCATAGGAGCTTGGCTTGTAGAGCTTCTCATCTCTGCTCCTTGTGCCTGACACCATGTGGAGACTCCACCATTTTCTGTCACAGAATCACAGAATTGTAGGGGTTGAAGGGACCTGGAGAGATCATCGAGTCCAACCCCCCTGCCAAAGCAGGTTCCCTAGAGCAGGTCACACAGGTCAGAGTCCAGACGGGTCTTGAATATCTCCAGAGAAAGAGACTCCACAACACCCCTGGGCAGCCTGTCCCAGTGCTCCATCACCCTCACCGTGAAGTTCTTTCACACATCGGTGCGGAACCTCCTGTGGTCCAACTTGTGACCATTGCCCCTTGTCCTGTCCCCACAGGCCACTGAAAAGAGGTTGCCATCTCCCTTTGTCTCCTGCACTTCAGATATTTATAAACATTGATGAGATCCCCTCTCTGTCTTCTCAAGGCTGAACAGCCCCAGCTCACTCAGCCTTGCCTCACAGAGATGCTCCAGGCCCTTCATCATCCTTGTGGCCTCCGCTGGACTCTCTCCAGGAGATCCCTGTCTGTTTTGTACTGGGGAGCCCAGAACTGGACACAGAACTCCAGGTGAGGCCTGACCATGGCAGAATAGAGGGGGAGGATCACCTCCTTCGACCTGCTGGCTACGCTCCTCTTAATGCACCCCAGGATCCCACTGGCCTTCTTGGCCACCAGGGCACACTGCTGGCTCATGGCCAACCTGTCATCTACCAGGACCCCCAGGTCCTTCTCCGCAGAGCTCCACTCTAGCAGGTCACCCCCCAGCCTGTACTGATACCTACAGTTGTTCCTTCCCAGGTGCCAGACCCTACGCTTGCTTTTATTGAACCTCATTTGGTTGCTCACTGCCCAGCTCTCCAGCCTGTCCAGGTCTTGCTGACTGGCAGCTCAGCATTCCTGCATGTCCACCACTCCTCCCAGCTTTGTATCATCGGCTACTTGCTGAGCGTGGACACTATTCCCTCATCAAGGTCATCGATGAAGATGTTAAACAAGACTGGACCCAACACCAACCCCTGGAGAACAGTGCTAGTCACAGGTCTCCAGTAGTCTCTGTTCCACTGATCACCATCCTCTGGGCCTGGCCCATCAACCAGTTTTTGGCCCATGTCACCATCCACTCATCTAGCACACACTTTCTCAGTTTTGTTATCAGGATATCGTGGGAGACACTATCAAAAGCCTTGCTGAAGTCAAAGTAGATGTCATCCACTGTTCCTCCTTCATCCACCATGTGGTGATGACATCCTAGAAGGCTCCAAGTTTGGTCTAGCACGACTTCCCTTTGGTGAATGCATACTGACTACTCCTCATAACCCTCTTTTCATCCAGTTGCTTGGAGATGGCATCCAGATCAAGCAGTTCTATCACCTTACCAGAGATTGACTGGCCTGTAATCACCTGGGTCCTCCTCCTTGCCCTCTGCCCTGTCCTATCAGCTCAGCTGCTCACAGGACTGCTCCCCCATACATTTCTCATGAGATGGGTCAGGTTAGAAAAAATCTCCTCTGTAAACCAATTAAGTTTAACCTGGTCCATCTCTGTTGACAATAAAAAGGGAAAGAGTTTGTGAGAGCAGTGCCATGGGCAGATGCAAGCATTAGGGAGCTGGTGGGAAGGTAAAACAAACAGCTGCACCAGGACATCTACCACCCAGCTGCCACCCAAGAATTTACCCCAAAGAGCTTAGCCCACAAGTATTACTGTGGTCTGTCATCCAAAAATGCCTATGTCTTTTTTCTTCCTTAAAAACAGGACACCGCATCCTGAATATCTTATTGCAGCCAATGTTTGCAGCCCTCTGTATCCCAGACTAACAGACAGCGACACAACTATTTCACTGCAGCTCAGCTCATGGTCAAGAGTTTGAGATTCACCATCATGTTGATAGGAAACCGCACACGGAACAGATAGATAGAAAACCAGAAAAACCCTTCACTGATTTCTTCTGTCACACATTAATTCTTACAGGACAGAGAGAAAAATGTTGAAGGAGAATAGTATTGTTTCACCTGCTATTGGCTTTAAACCAGGAAAACTTTCCTATAATCATAAACACTCAAGCACTATCATAGTAGGATAACCTTTTTCCTGCACTTTGGTTTCATCAAGTCTTATTTGCCCTTGAGACAGCTGATTATGTTTCCATGCAAGAAGACGGTCAACAACTGCAGGATTCTTGCACATGTTGCATGTTCTAAATATTAAAAGGCAGAAGGCAGCAGTGGCAATGTCACTGGACAGAGATGCAGTATGTATCATTTTCCCATCATGCTTTAAAGCAGCTTTAAAAGCGGAGCACATCAGCACTGTTTTCCAAATTATGCCAGGAAGAGGCTATAACTCTTAGGAGCTGTGGAGGAATGGAAATAACAGTTGGTCATTTTACTGCAAAAAGCAGTATTACTCTAATAATGAATCATATGAAACCTTCATGCAGCCCATTATAACAATATTTTAAATCACATTGTAAGGGAGTTAACCCCATAAATCTGAAAATAGGCTAATTCCTCTGGGAACAACATTACTTTCTTGATAGGCCAGATTCTGCACCACTGAAATCAAGATTTTGGCTTTCCTGGGAAAAGCTATGAGGAATTTCTCTTGTCAAAGTTCAGCCCACTGTTTTAAGTGACAGCAGCACCAACTGAGACTATTGAGTGCTGTGTTAAAGTCATTCTGTCCCATCAATCAAAATATTTCCCTGAGCTATTTACCCAAATGTTCATCACTCTTGCCTACATAGGTCCAAATCGGGAGTTCCATTTTACTAACACCACATCACTGCACAGCCTACATATGAAAGGCAGATCAGGTAAGAGAAAAAAGCAGGTGTATCTTACCTGCCATTTAATATAAACTAGCCCAGGGAATTTCTGTTCACTTGAGACACTTCTCAAAGCTAAACATCTGCCTGCATTCATTTTATTCAGCTATATCATATGTACTTAAAAAAATAATCTATATACACATATGTTTAGCATTTTAAAATATAGTTTCCTTTCCATTTAAAAAGGCATCAGTCTTTCTTACCTATCACGATAGAGGTTCTTTAATCATCCCAGCCCTGATTTGTGGTGAACAGGATCAGTTTCCCAACCTGTAGCAGAAGTGCTCCAGGAATTAGCAGTGCTCAGGAAGAGAAAGCAAACAATGCCAAGAAATCTTCTCAGTTTGGGAAATATATCAGCAGAGTAACTCTGGGCCCAAAACATAAACTTACAAAGATGACCTAAAGCTGAAGTCAGCATTAATATAAGGAAGTAATGTCATTAATAAAAGCACATTGAACATTTTATGCTGTGTGTGCTACCTCCATCTAGAACTACTCTACTCATTGGTGAAGGTGCTTCTAGACAAAACCTCTCAGAAGTTAATGCGTGGGGACAACCAATATCATGTCATTCTGGTACTACTCCCTCTTTTTGTTCTTACAAAAATGTCCAAATAATATAGCAGATATAAATCAAACCTCTTTGCCTTCAGCCTTGCCTTTGCCACTGTGCCACAGCTCCATGAGCAGCAATCCCTCAGCACCTCCGTGATGTGGACATCAGAAAAATTCCATCCTCTAATCTTCCATCACAATCCTGCCGTACAGCAACCAAGCATGAGCTGCTCTATGAACTCACTCTGAAGCACACCTCACACTCTGACAGCCGTGGTACAGGTTGGATGGGGATGGAGGAACCTAGAGGAGCAAGCAGCTTCAACCCACTTATCCAACATTTGCTCACCAGTGGGTTTAATTTCTTGCCTATCAAATGACTAATGTCAAGTTACGAGCAGAATGCCTCGCATCTGCCCATGATTGCTGTTCCTAACTCAAAGGTATTTCAGATTCCCTCTGCTAGATCCTCTGATCCAAAGTAAAGCCCCTGTGAAAGGCTGCTGCTCACTCTAAGGAGTAATCTTCCCCAGGAAGGACTGTAAAAAGTTCACAAGCAGAAGTGAAGAGTGTGGAGAGGGCAGGACTGGAAACCACACCTCCCACACATAAAAAAAACCACTTGAAAATTCTCCCACCTTTTACTAAGCTACTACCCTATGCCCAAGAAAAGCTGGAAAATTCTAGGAAAATGTAGGAAAAATCTCTTCTATGCCATCACATGTCCCTGTCAAAGACAGGAACATTTCAGAATATATCTGCAATTGTTTTTCTCCCAGACATTAAGGGTTAACATTTAGTAGTGAGAAAATGAACAGAGGGTGCACACAAACTTATGAGCAGAAGGCACCTGCTGAAGAAGCCTTCAGAGCTATAACATAAAGAGCAGCAGGATTTTCCCAGGTGAATTTGAATACAAGTTTGGATGAGGTTTCTTTTTTAAGCTGTACTTTAGATCTGGATAGAAAGATGCTGGCTGACGAAGCTGGAGATTGGGTATCGGGAAATGGCAAACAGTTCAACCTTGTTTCAGAGCTGTGTCCACCAAAAAGGAACTTCAAGCAGGCAGCTCAAGCCATCTACATGCAGGTACCCAGGCTGAGCTGGTTGTCTCTGCATCCACTGGACAGAGAGTGAGAGGTGTCTCCAGAGAGTGATTCAGGAAAACACTTCATCACACACTTAACCTTTGAAGTGTGCTTAAACAATATTGAGCTCTCTAGTTAAAAGCTGTGGTACATTTCCCCTGTAGAGCCATGGTGATGAAAGATGAATCAATCAATGGACAGAAAATAGTAAAGGCATCAATCTATCAATCCGCTGCTCCCCCCTGTTGTAAAGTGTTTGTAAGATTTCACTTTAGAGCACATCTGCAATGCCCTTAGGAGTACTGCAGAGGTGGAAGCAGGATCAGGTCCATAAAAATACATCAAATAAGAAATCTTCTGATTCAAAGGCTGGTTGGATTTGGATGCCACAGGGAAAACCCTGTACACCAATGAGTAAGTTTAACAATAGCATTGTTAACTCTTGTTGTAAATCCACTACAGTACCTCTAAAATGGTTCACTTGAAACACTGTAAACAAGACAGCTCTTTGTGCTCCAAGCAAAGAAGTGTTTGCTTACAGTGAAGTGTGTGTGTCTCTCTCTTTTGAGTATTTCAAGCTGAAATACTCTATACAGTATGAGGATCATGTTTCTCAAAGAATTTGAACACACTGATGGGGATTCTACGCACCTTGAAAAATAAAATTAGTCCCTTATCAATGTTGTGTATGTGACTTCAACACCAAAAAAAAAGAAATAAAAATTAAAAGGTAAGTAAATGCTAAGGCATACTTACAACATTTTAGAGTCATTATTTAGAGGAGAGGGTGGGAGGTTGTCTTGGCTTTGACAGTTCTCACATTTCTGCAGTTGGAGTAAATGTGAAACAACAGGAAGCTCTAACACCCTGTAAAACATACAGCATAGCCAGTTCTTGTGTTTTCTTCCGGCCAGGGAGGGTTCATATTGCCTTGCTTCAGGCATAAAAACTAAGAGTTTATTTAGGCAGGCTAGGATACAGTCCATGAAGGAAAATAATTGTGCTGAAGTCGCCTGAGCCTATTTTTTTTTACATTTTTTTTTTATTTTTCCTTGGCTTGTCGTGCTTACAGTATAATTGTTTTCAAATGTGTGCTTTAATTACTACCATTTGATATTAACAGAAAATAATCCATGTACACATTTCAGCCTGAAAAGACTGCCCAAGTTGCCTGACAATCTAAAAGTGTACATGGGTTTCATATTTTGGAATAAATAGCTACTTGTTCCAGTGCCTCACAATCTTTAGAGCAAAGACTGCAAGTTTTCACACTGAATATCAGAAATACATTTATCTTTCTGAATTTTCAGTAAGGCTTTGGTAGTGTTCCTGGCTCTCAAAGTCAACGGTCTGATGGCCACAAAATGACAGTAAAACCTAATGGCAGCGGTAAACAAACATAAAAAAATCTCTCATTGAGCACTTGATAAAGAACACTCACTTTTGTTTTTTGAAAATGTGGGTGTTTGAGGAATAATATATGACTGAGTGCATGGGAGAGTAGCATAGAAATAGCAGTCTGGTGTTACACTGCAATCTGGTTTATATGTTGAAAGTTCTGTCAGTCAATGTTACCTTGGGTACTGACCCTGCAGTCAGTGAAATCAAGGAGTACTTTGCCACCAATTTCAGAAAATCATGCTCTTCACTTCTCAAAGTGAAACACTTTCCACTTCCAAGCCTTGTAGGTAACCCATAGGAAGATATGAAAAACTGGAGTGGCAGTTTGCTGAATGCAGAAGTGATGGTTTGCTTGGCATTGTGAATGCAGCAAGGTGGATTGGTCCCTGGAGGCTTAACATTGGGCTAGCAAAACCTTAGAAGAAGTTAAAAAGAAAGGAAAAGGAAAGACTTCTGCATTGCTTTTACTTTTGGGTTGCCCACAGCATTGCTGATGACATGCTGCAATGGTTCTACTAGCTTCGTTTCCTGAAGGTATTCTAAAAGTATTAGAACTACTGCTCTCTTCAGATTTGGAATCGAATATAAGCCTTCACAGAGAATCCATTCCATCAACAAGTTAGCACCTCCTGCCATTTTACAACCAGTGTATCTGGAAAATTATTTTGCCTTAATGTTGCCAAGATGTATGAATGCATTATGATCCGTTCAAATAAACAGTTTCATTTTTCCAGCTCACAGCTCTTTGAACCGATTCCTTTTGTTCAAAATCTATTCCTTTTACTCGGGATACCGATAATAAATTTAAGATTAGATCACTGACTATATATACATGGTGAGTGCTTTCCAGATACCACAATAGCAGAAGGACAATAGGATCCAAAAAAAGACAGCATTTTTTAGATTATTAAGTATTAGAAAGTATTGAAAAATGCAAATGAGGGAAAACAGCTAATTCCTCTGGCTAGATAATTAAAACAGAATTATACATTTTTTTTGTGTTAAATGGAAAATCTAATAAATCCCTAAATGTGAAGACGTCACCCATTCCATCTTATCTGTACTATGCATCTTTTATTAAAACCTATTAAAGTATGTCATAAACAGCCTGGGCACATTTCCCCCCATCAATACCTCTCAAAGTTGTCATTTATTTGCTAAACAACACACAGTGATGGAATTTCCTGAGTGTTCTGATAAAGTGCCAAGTGCACATGCAAGAGTCACACATCCTCTTACCAAATTATGTTAACAAATTCAGATGTTCCACAAAAAATATACCATGAAGAGTAAGAGGATTGCTTAACTGGAGAGACTTGGCTTTCATCCTGGCCCATACTTACCCTCAGTCCTTCTCCAGCCCTACTCCAACACTGGCTTTCAGACTCAGCAACTCTCTAGCAGTCCCCAGGAGGATTTTCTGTAAAGACCTGTTTGACCCTCACTGTCATTCACTCCTGGATCCCTATCCAGGATACAAAACCAACAAGCTGTACCTGCAAACCAGCAAAGCCTTCCCAGTGCTTCCCAGGAGAATGAGAAATGGGTAACAGCATGAAGCAGGACAGGAAACTATCACTATCCAGCTTCACTTTCTAAAACAATTAAAGCAACAGTTTCATGCTGTACTCTACTCCAGCTGGTTAGTGTGTGTGAGCAAACTCCCTTCTACATACACATCCTCCTTTGCCTGTGCGAATGTGTGCCTGCACAGGCGCTTTAGGGGTTGTTTGTGGGTATCCAGTTGTGTTTGCACATATCCAGTTGTGTTTACACATGGTGTGAAGTGTTTGTCTTTTGCCTTTTCTGCTGAAAAAAAGCACAGCCCATCTTAGAAAAAAAAAAAAGTAAAAAAATCTATTTTTTGAGTGCTCTAAGTAACCGCAATGAGCTGACACAGTATTGCTTTAGTCGCTGTAACAGGACTATCGTGATGCTATTAAACAGTCCAAAGACATTTACTGATCAGCATCGATGTAGTTAAACCAAAAGCCTCTGTTCCTCAAAGATGAAATCCCATTTGCTAATGCTCTGCTCCAGGGCTACGAGCACGCAGTCGTTCTAGCAAAGAGACCAGCGAATTGCACAAAAACAAGAGCCAAAGGGTGTTAGGACCACACAAGTGTACCTTGTTAGGACTGGCATGGGTTACCTTTGTGCCGTTCCCACCCTCATTTCCAATCATTCTCTCTCCAATGGATTCATGTGGTGCCATTTTCTCCTCTGGCTACAATAAGAATGAAGTTTTCAAATCCCAGTCCCTTCTCTGATTTGATGGTCATTCCTGTTCCCCCTTTCATACAGTCTGGCAGCTTCAACAGTAAAATTGCAAATGAATCAAAATACTCCCTTTTGGGAGGAAAACTTTTGTTCCCCACTTTCCCTCCCTAACTTTCATCTCTTGCCTTCACCTTACCTTCCAAAGAGGAGCTAGGGGGGCACCACCACCCCGCTCCCTGAACTGACCCCAAACTTCAAACCTCTCCTCTGCTGCAGCAGTTCCTGATCTCCTATCTCTGATCTTCCAGTGGCATTAGCTCAAATTCCCTCTTGGAGCAAATTGCCCCAGGGACTGTGATTCCTCCCCACAGTCCCTCCTGGAGTTGGCTGGACTATTTCTTCTTCCACCCCTTGTCTCAGGCCTGGATGTCACCCGTCCCCAGAGCTGTATATTCTGTAGCCCTCTCCCTGCTAAAATCATGCCTTTTGCAAATATTTACCATTTTTATGTGTAAAGAATCCCTGAAAGCACACAATTTCCTATGGGTTTCTATAGCTCCTTTCAGTGCATAGGAAGAACCATGTGTACACTTGCTTGATAGATCACGTGTTTAAAAACAACATGTGAACTATAAACCAGAGTCCAATATTCTGCTTGCTCTCAAAAGGTAAAGATGTTAGAAGGTGAAAGGGAAACAAGTGTTACCTTTTATCATTTCTGAACAACCCTCAAGACAAACCCAGTAAACCAAGTTGTTTTGGGTGTGACACTCCACCATCTCCTATGCCAAATAAAATCTTCTTTCTGCAGAATCATGGAATCACTTGGGTTGGAAGAGACCTTAAAGATCATCAGGTCCAAACACAGCCTAACCCTGTCTAGTCCACCTCTAGATCATATCCTTCAGGACATCATCCACCTACCTTTTAAATCCCTCCAGGGATGGTGACTCCACAACTTCCCTGGAGAACCTCTTTCAGTGCTTAACAACCCTTTAAGTAAAGACATTTTTCCTGGTATCTGACCTATATCTCCTGTGGTGCAATTTTAAGCCATTTCATCTCATCCTATCACTTGCTACCCAAGAGAAGAGACCAAACCCCATCTTTCTACACAGTCCTTGCAGGTAGTTTTAGAGAACGATAAGGTCTCCCCTCCAGCCTCCTTTTCTTAAGACTAGAAAACCCCAGTTCCCTCAGCTGCCCCTTGTAGGACTTGTGCTCCAGAGCCTTCACCAGAATATGACCTAGGAGGTTCCCAAGTTCCCTCCAGATAAGCTAAAGTCTGAATAAGATGAAATAGTAAGGCCAAGATGAAGACAGAGAGGGGGACAGGCTGATCGAGGACTGCAGCTTGCTGCAGAGCATAGGGAAGGTGAAACTGACAGTTCTAAACTAATGTAAAACAGAAATAGCTTTCAAACCTCTGCATATTCTGTTTACTTTTTCCACTTTTTCATTTCAAATGTCAAATTTCTTCACGTTCCCCTGAGCTTATTTGGCTGGGCAGGGGGACGGGTGGTGGAAACACTAACGTGAGGAAAAAAGCACTAGACCTCTTCTACTTCCCTTTAGAGTTACGGGAGGAATGAAATACAGACTAACAAATGAAAAATAAAACCCAAACAAAACAACAGGAAAGCACCAGATCTGGGCTGTCCTTTGCTCTAAGCATGCACTGTGTTTACTCTCTCCTCTTTCTGCAGTCTCATGCAAGTATTTTCTCTGCAGGTCAGAACCTTCTAGTTCTAGGAGCAAAAGTTCCCTAAAGTATGTCAGCTTTACGGCTTCAGAACAGCATGTTCCTGCTGACATTCCTGTACTTCTTGCTCAGTGGAAGTCTTCCTCCGGAAAAAACTTCTCTCAAATGCTGCATTTACACTGAAGATTTTTTTAAACCATCTCAACTTTGACCTAACAGCTATGGGAGAACAGTTTCTGCCACCAGCTGCTACTTTAACTCTCATTTTCTTAAAGAGATTAAATTTATGAGAGCAGTCTGCCCATCCCTCCCTCTGTCTGTCCCACCTATTCAGCTCCCCTGTAATCTTGAGATCTATCAGCCAATGTCAATTAGAAAGGCATAGAAGTCTCAAGGACACACTGATGCTGTCTCCTCCCATGTAGGTGCAGGGCTATGAACAGGATGACCTGATCACATCCTCCAGTTTTGTGTACTTCTCAAGAAGTGGGATGAAGGCAAGGGCAGAATTTTCCATAGGAAAGGAACAAGTGCGAAGGATAGGACAGCCCAGAGAAGAGGCAGGGAATGACAGGGGGCAAAGGCCATCTTTTCCAGCAAAAACACTGGCTTCTTTCACGAGAGTCCAACATAAACAAGGCTGATACACATCGCCCTGGCAGTCTGTGCTTCCATCTACTTTCACAGGACTTCTCTCAACACAAAAAGTGATGTTGTCCCCTTTGCTTTTCTGATGCTCAGGACAGCAAGGTCTGGCACTGATGCTCCAGCATCATAACCACAGTCAGGGAGGTCAGCACCGTGCCCTCCCACCGCATGGGGCCGTGCATCCACCACCCCTGTTGCCTATATTGATAGTATACGCAATGCTGATGCCCTCCCAGCATCAAGGTGATGATCTCCATGTTGTTTCCAAATAGTTCCAAAAGCATGAAGTCCTGAATAAAGGTGCATGAAGGACTCAGTGCCTGTTTTGCAAAACATCTTCTGCTGAGGGGTTTTCTTTCTTCTCATGCTCAGCTATCATGTCAGCTATCTCATAAGCCCTGAGTTCCCTAAAACAGATTTCTAACTTAACTCATTCTGAAAGTTAGTTATGAAGATAAAAAGATCTCATTCAAGGTTCCAGAGGACCTTGACAGTCTTGAGAGGTGGGTCCATGTAAACCGCATGAAGTTCAACAAGGCCCTGTATATGAATCAGCACCACCCCAAGCACAGCTACAGGCTGGGCAGAGAATGAATCAAGAGAAGCCCTGAGGAGAAGGACTGGAGGGTGCTTGTGGACAAGTGTCTCAACATGATCAAGCAATGCATGCTTGCAGCCAGGAAATCCAACCATATCCCGGGCTGCAACAAAAACAGCATGACTCTTGATTCTCTCCCTCTTCTCTGCTCTGTACCTGCAGTACTACATCCAGTTTTGGGGTCCCCATTCCAAGAAAGACATTGAGCTATTGCAGTGAGACCACAGGAGGGCCACAAAGATGATCAGAGGGCTGGAGCACCTCTTCTATGAAGACAGACTGAAGAGGTGGGCTTGTTAGGCCTGGAGAAGAGGGACCCTCCAGTAGAGGGATACTCCAGTATCTTCTCTTCCTTGGCTGGCCTTCGGTCTACCCTGGAGTTTGATGCCCCTCAAGCTGTGAGAGCCTGTTGGCAGGCTCACAGTTGCCCCGCTTGAGTGAATTAAAAATTAGAGAGACGGAGAGTTCTTAGAGAAAACTGACGGCTTTGATAGCATATTACACACCAGTTTTACGGGAGCCTGTGGCTTTCCCCTCCAGCTCCCGTGCTGGCCTTTGCAAACACCCTGAGGCCGGTGGGGGATGCTCGGGGGGGGGGAACTCCGTGGCCGGCAGCACCGAGACGGCCCCGGCGCTGAAGTTTGGGCCCCCCGG
>VXBZ01001950.1:880569-898054 GCA_013399135.1 Heliornis fulica
GCCGGCAAGAGAGGCTGCCGGGGGAGGGGGACAAAGCGGGGGTGGGGGCCAAAATGTGCGTGCTCGCTCGCTGCCCGATGACTTCAGTCCTTCGCCTCCGCCCCAGATAAATTATAGGAGCGGGGAAGCCGGGGAGGGGGTGGCTGCCCTGGGGTCCCGTCACTCATCGGTCTCGCAGGCACATCCCCCTGTCAGCACACCCAGGCGGGGTGTATGTGTGTGTGGATAAAATCAATTGGAGCGAGTTTCTGCTCGGGGTTCCCCCCCCCAGGGAGTAGGTTCCTTTCCCCCACAGGGCAGGAAGGAGAGAGAGGAGCAGGTGTTGCGCTGAAACAAGCGGGTCAGCGCCGACAGCCCGGGTAAAGTGTCATCCGAGGGGCCGTGACTCCCACGGAGGCGTGGGACCAACACCTTGACCCAGTCCGGTCCAGTCCCCGGTACTCAAGACTCCTTCTGGAGGCCCTTTCCGCACCAGAAGAGCCAGGGGCACACAACCAGACACAGAGTTAGGGATCGCACTTTTGCGTCTGTGCATCCGTATGCATGTCGGAGGTGGGTGGGAAAAGGGGTATTTTGGGGGGTATTTTTCTTTTTTTTTTTCCTCCTTTCTCTCGCTCTTTTCACCCCTAGTGAATCTTGCCAAATTGGCAATTACTCCGACGGACAAAGCCTTCAAATATCTAGACACTTCTCGGCCAAACGGTGTCAAAACGGAAAACTTCCAAGTGAACTTCCCGACCGCTTCGGGACTGCAGCGCGGAGCGCTAATGAAAGGCGAACATGTCAGGGGGGTATTCTTTGATCTCCACCAAGTTTGCTGAAGCAATCATTCAAAGTAAAATTGGATAAACAGCTAAATACGGTCGGTGGCTCCGGAGCATTTCAGATTGCATTAAAAAGCCAAGGTATTCGCAGCATATTACACGATTTTCCAATGACCTGTTTTATGGGAGTTTAAGAAGAGACATCGCTAATAGAAGGGCCATCGCGTTCTTGTTTGGCAGATGCGAAGCGGCGTTTAAACCGACCGCGGATCCCATCCACTTGACTCGGGAAAGGGAAGCGACAATTGTGCTCTAAAGCAGAAAACACATACTACGTACGCCTGATTACCAGACGATGAGCAGAGGCTGGGGAGTGATTCAATAGCCGTAAGCGTTAGAGGCGGTTATCCCGGCCGGATCGGGACGCGGGGACATCCTACAAGCCCCCCCATCCGTACCCTCTCTCCGGTTGTTAAACCCCCTCCCCAAATTAAGCCTCTGCCCGCCTTCTGATGGAGACGGCGTTCCCTCGCCCCTGGGACCGGTGAGGCTCAGCGGTGTAACTCTAGCCTTGTAGAGAGGAGCCTGGTCTCGCCCGCTGTCCCGTCCGCGTCCCCAACCTGCCTCGGGCAGTGCTGCCGCAGAAGGCTTCCCCCTCCCCAAGGCGGGACCGGCTGAACCCCAGCTCTACCCAGCCCCCTCCGACAGCCCTAAGCGGGCACGATGCAGCGATGCTTTTAGGGACACTCCGCAATTTGAGGATTTATGGATGGCAATTAAAGTTTTATGAATTGCAGCTGAGGCTGGTTATGGAGCTATTTGAATGTGATTAGAATTCAATTAGAAAGTGTTTACCGGACGGCGGGGCTCCGGAGTGTAAACAGACAGCTATTCCAGCAATGCGCTAATCCCGCGTCTTGTGACAACAATTAGGAACTCGCGGGGTTTAGGCGGGTCGGCTCAGACCTCACCTACTTTACCCCAAAGTGTTGCCGAGGGCTCAGCCGAGGTCCCCAAGCCGCCAGGCCCCGGGTAGGGGCGGGGTCCGTGAGGCTGCTGAGGCCTCCGGCTGCCGAGGACTTGGGGACCGCGACACCCGGGATGAGACGGGTGCCCCTCCTGGGGGTCTCCCTCCTGAACTCCGGTGGGGTCGGTGAGATTTAATCACGGTCACAGTGCCCAGGCATAGGATTTTGCTCAGCTCTTCCCGTTTAAAACACACTTCATCTGGCGGAGATGTGTCTCTGCGTTTACATTCTCTCTCTTTTATTTTTTTTCCTTTACTCTGGAAAAAAAAACTAAAACCAAAAAATCCCAAACACACACACACCCCTACCCAGATTTCGGTGAAAAAAAATAATATCTCTGCAGTGATAGAGTAGATCTGGGGAGGGGACTGTCGCAAGGGAAGGCAAACAGAGCAAGAGGGGCATCAAAACTGCAATTTGTAATTGTTATAATAAACCAAGTGCAGTGATAAAAGGAGGGAAAAAAAAAACCAAACCCCACAACCATACCCACAAAGTAAAACCTACCCCTGAAAGCCAGGGCAAGAAAAGAAGTCATTTGAAAGCAAAGATATCCCAAACCAGGCGGAATGATGTAAGGCGTGCGCCCACATCACATCGGCCTCGTTACAATTTTATTTTTCAATAATTCTGTCCGATAAAATTTCATTGTCCATTAAGTAATCCCCGAAATGAGAGCTCTTATGAGCCTATAATGAGCTCTAATTGCTGCGACTGGGAGAGCCACGTGGAAGGATTTAGAAGGTATTAAGCAGTTGGGTACAGAGCACAGACTGTTACCTAGCCATTACTTTCATAATTCAAGGAGAAAATTAGTCCTTTTAAGGGAAAATCCTTTGATTCCCTTCATTCTGCTCGGGGTGACAGAGTATAGCTTTGTCTGCCTTTAGTTCAAGACAGTGTAACAAATGAGAATGTAACGAA
Source organism: Heliornis fulica (assembly GCA_013399135.1). Taxonomy (NCBI): domain Eukaryota; kingdom Metazoa; phylum Chordata; class Aves; order Gruiformes; family Heliornithidae; genus Heliornis; species Heliornis fulica. Next base: position 883,286 of record VXBZ01001950.1, read on the forward strand.
ATTGCCCCCTTTAGAAAGTGGAGCAGTTCAAAAAGAACATCAGAGCCGCTCCCCTGGTCCGCCGAGCGCAGGACTGGGTGCTGGTCCCTCTTTTCTTCCAGATGTCTCTAACACCTTTATGTAGAAGAGATTCACGGCTTACATGACAAAAGCAACTCTTGCCCTTCCCTCCCCCAACCCCCGCAGCTCCCGGCAGAAGAAAAAGCCATGCCCGCCCGGAGAAAGCACCGGCTTTCAGGCGCGCATCTCCGCTGAGTTCACGGGAGGAGCTGCCTCCGTGGAAAGTGACGCAGCACGGGGCTACGTTTCGACCACCAAGCCAAAACAACCTCCACAGAGCGGCCGTGGGTGCAAACGTCACGCCGGGGTGGCGGTGGGCAAGAAGCTGCCCCGGGCTGGGTCAGTCCCCAGGCGGGAAAGCCCCGCTCAAAATAAAGCCCTGCGTGGGTAAGCGGGGAGCCGCGGGCTCCTGCGCTTATACCCATATTTGTTCGCTAATCTAACATTGATTTCCTATTAGTTTCCAAAGCTATCGGCGATCTCGAAGTCGGGTTTTGTGAAGTGAACGCAAGCAAAAGACAGGACTTGCCCCCGGATCCCATTAAGGAGGTCATTATAAAAGCGTGAACAAGTCTATTAATGTTTTATTGAAAGCGCATCGTTAACTTGTATCCATCCTTTTCTGAAAGTGGCATTGTGATATTCCTGTCTGTGGCACATCTTACCCAATATAGCCCGAGATTTCTCCATTATCTGTAACCAAGCAACACTTTCTGAATACCAAAAATTGAAAAGAACCGCTTAGTCTTCAAGAAAGTCCTCAATAATAGTGGAAAAGAACAAAGATCCAGGAGACAACAAAATGCCACAGGGGTGACTTTTCATGAGCAATTATCTCTCATTAATCAGAAGAACAGCTGCAATATTAATTTTCTCTCTTTCTTCCTCTCTTTTCACAGTCCCCAACATTTGAATAATCATAAATTTTGATTTCATGGAGCAGCAACATTGCCAGGGACTTCGAGCCACAAGCTACCTACGCAGGGCGCACGCTTTGCACATAGCTCTTATTTTAAGGCTGCCAAAAAATAACAAAAAGAAAAGAGAGGAAAAGTTTTGGGCTGGGTTGTTCCCTAGCCCCCCTTGCCTCGGAGCACGGATTAAAGCAGCAGCCCCTTCCCTCCACCCTTGCCTCTTTCACTCATGGAAAGCAACGGGTGAACGTACCGAGTTGTCTGCACTAGTTTAAAGCGTGGGAGTTTCAACAACCTCGCTGTCCATTTAACTTCCAAACATGAAGCCAAGCGTTGTAGATCTGTCCAAAGAGACAATCTTTGGGCGTAACACGCATTGTGAGACATCAAAAGGCCCTGGCGTTATATGCACTAAGAAGTGCATTCAGCAAGAAGGGTGCAATGCCTCTCTTTTCAGGGGCTCAGCCACTGATTGTTTAACAAGCGACGTCGCCGCGACAAGAAAACCGCGCTCCTCGGAAGATAAGGATGAAACGTTACATCTCGGGTTTTATGTATTTTATTTTTTTATTATTTTTTGTTTTTAATTTTAAAGAATCTTATTAAGGCAGATACCGCCACGCTGGGCATGGGTCCGTGCTCTGGGGATGGGGACGAACTGCACCTCGCTGCCCAGGGGGACAGAGCAGATCCGAGGCCGAGACCCCACCTTAAACTTTGCCCATCTCCGGGCACCCGCTTTTCCCTCCTAGGTCCCGGCGGGCAGAGGTGCGGTGCCTCTCCCCAGAGACTTGCTCGCAGCCCGGCATTGGGCTCACCCAAGGGTTTGCGGACCGACTGAGCCTTAAGAAGGGGAAAGTCTGTTCTCCCCTGCAGTACCTCGGTGCCATTCCCTTCCGTTGGAGATTTCCTTCGCCCCGATCCCGGGTCATAAATTACCCCACCTCGACTTGGCACGGCAGCCCCCTTTCCCAGGAAACCGGGCTGAGACCCCCGCACAGAGGAAGGGTGGGCTCCTGGCTGCCCTTCCCCGGGACCTCCAAGCCCCTCCTGCCCCGCCGCGTCTGCCGGCAACGGAGTTCGGAGCTCCGGCGCGGTAACCCCGGGTCCTGCCGGAGCGTGAGGGGCCGCTTCTTGCTGGGGAGAAACCTGCCCCCCCGCCCTCCTCCAGCCCTTCGCAGCCCCCGGAGAGATGACGCTGCTCCCGCTTCGCCTCGACGGTGTTTCTCACGCAGTTCTTTTGAACTAGACCTACATTTCTACCCGAGTCTGAGTGAGCGCCTCAAAAAACGCCCCAGCAGCAACCTTCAGCCTGCTCTGTCCCTTCACGGTCTGACTGTGTCTTCTACCTTCACCTTCAGGTCTGCCGTGCTCAGTCCCCTCACTGTAACGACTAAACAGCAGGCATTATTCTGCTGTCGGTTTGCATTTGAAGTAGGAACTCTCATTCTTCACTTTGGGAGGTTCTTCCTAATCTTCCTCCCTCTTCAAACCTCCTAGAAAGAGTGTTAGCTCATTGGTGGGTTCTCTTCAGTGTCTGGATGCAAAGGAAACTGCTTGTTTGCACCTTCTCACCACAGTGAAGACTACAACAGGGTTTCTGCATTGTCATCCTACAAGAAACGGTGTGGAAGAGCCAGAGGAGGAAAAGCCCAAGGAATCGATTGTTATTTGTGGTCTTGAATGGTATTTCTCTGAGCCTGGCTTTGCCATGTCCTTAGTGCTCTTCAGATGCAGGGCAACATTGGGCCAGACAGTCTGGACCCTGGTTTCACTAATGACCTCTGTTCAGAGCTCTAGCTCTACAGATGACGTGTGGGAAGGAAAGCTGGTGAATCTTTAAAAGGGATAGAGCTAAACCTCTGCAACAGCTCACTGGAGATTTATGGCAGCATATGGAGCTGAAAGTCCAAGCACATGGAAGTGAGAACAAGGATTCAGAATGCTGCTGTGGACTCTGGAACACACCAAGCACTACCAGTTTTGGTTTTACATTGATATATCACAAATCAATATGAGAATGATACTTCGTTGTAACAGAGGCACCAATCCAGGAAAGAACATGAGATTCTGTGTAATATTTAACATCCTATTGAATTTCTATCCTTGAAATTCAAGTCTCATGCATTTTGATCCTTAGGTGTCATGCTTAGGTTGAAGCATTCTGCTTGACAGTGACCAAAAAGCAGGTTTTTATATTTATTGCTGGAGGAAATCCTGCACATTTTTAGCCAGATTAATGGGAACAGACACTGAAACACATCTTGTGAGAAAAATGAAGATGTCATCAAAGTTATCACAGTATTACAGGAGTTCTCTGTTTCACAATCTGAATATTGTATGAATTCTGAGTTCACCTCATCCATCATAGATAATACTTTCTGGGGAAACTTTGTTTGGAATAGTTAACAGATTTCCACCTCGGCAATGACTAAATCAGAGCAGGTCCAGAGAAATGCTGTAGGAGTGTTAGAGGAACATGGGCTCTAATAAGAAGAGAAGACACAAAGGGAGGCGACATGGCTGTTGCTTATATCCACAAGGGAGAAGAGCTCTTCCATTGAAAGATCACCACCAGAATGGATGAATATACTCTGGCTATGTAGAAATTTAGCCTGTAAGTAAAAAGATAAAAAGCTTCTGAGAGAAATGAAGCTCTGAAACTCATTGTGGAATTTACCAATGGGAATATAGAACGGAAGAAGTGTGCAGAGAACAGTTGGCACATTTCTGGCTGTTATGTAACAGTGTCTGAAGTTATGGTAATTTTTTCTAGACAGAAGACACAGGCTGCTTAACATCCATTTTGACATAATACTGACTTAAGATGGTGATTATTTGAGGGAATTTTCCAGGCAACGCATAGCTGGAAGCAGCACTCTACTGCATCTTCCCTGTCCTCTGTCCTGCACCATCCAAGTTCATTGCCTGTTTAAAGTTCTGCATAATGTCCCTGCCCCAATCCTTACCCCATTTTTGTTTGTCGGGGTGGGTTGTTTGTTTTGTTTTTTTTTTTTTCTTTTTACATTTGCTGATAAAGATAGTGGAAGACAAAAACATGTATGTCAAAATGGTGGGGTTTTTTCATATGCCAGAAGAAACATTGATCTGATTTAGAAATGTCCACAAGAAATGAACATACCATCCCATTTCTTCAGCTGCCTTTTACACTAAGCTTTCAAGCAGCTGTTGTGTGAAAACAAATCTCTAATGCACATGTCTGGAAACAACCCTTTTTCGGGTTCATCCTTTTATATGTATTTGGATCCTCAATTTAAAATAAAGGACAAATCCAAAAGTTTCAGGAAGAAGAGTATTGGTAAAGTATAGGCTAGAGGTATCCTCCATTGTGCTTTGCTAGGAAGAAAGTAACATATTAAAGAGACACACAATGTGAGCATGTCAAAATGGAACAAAAATTAAGATTTTTTGTTAAAACAATAGCAAGAAGTTTTGCACAACCTACCTCTTCCTGTTTATAGATATTGTCCAAGCTTGTATTTGAAGCTTTCTCACTGAAATATCATAAACAAAGTAATTTCACATATTTTAAAATCTTGTGTGAGTTCAAAGCTTTCTTGGTCTGTTATAGTGTCGAGGCCATGTCAAAATGGAATGAAAAAGTAACAACAGAAGTCCTGAAAATTAGTTTATAAGGTTCAGAGCAATGTTCTAGTGAAAATGAAAGACATTAAAATGAAAAAAAAACCAAACCAGTGTGAAACTTCCAAAGAAGGAAGACATGTTAGAACCTAAGCCACCAGAATATATAACTAGCAAGGTCTAAGTCACAATTAAAAAATGTAAATAAAATATAATTGCTATTATACATTGACCAAATGAAAAAAATGTCAGCGCAAAAAAAAAAGTCCAATGCCTGAAGAGCAGCTCAGACTCAAGTATCTCCACTTTGGCAGCCCAGGTTCTCTCTGTTAACTGCAGCTGAACCAAAGAATTAATATCCTTATTAAAGCACCTATACATCTAGAATGCAGAGGTAGGACTGTCTGCACCCTCAGGCATACGGAAACACTGATTTGTTACAAGTCAAAATATGGAAAGGTTTTGTTGAAAATATGGTCTCATTTACAAAGCTGTAAAACAGAGTTACTCTGCAGCAATTCTGAATGGTGGGGTGGGAGTACAATTTGGCTGGGTGTTTTCAAAGGTTAGTTAAACAAAATATGACCTTTTTCAGGCTAGGAGAACAAAAGAGGTCAGCTCATTCTCCAGAGCTACAAAAGGTCTTTCAAGCGTATCAAAGAAATAAAAATAAAAGCCACGATCACACTTCCTAGATGCACACATAGAAACAAAACTTGCATGTTAAGGTATCACCCAGTGGGAAAAACCCTGGGAGCTCCCCAACCAACAGGGCTCCTGCCAGTAATTCACCCACTATGGTGGGTGTACAGATTCAAACAGTCAGTTTTGTCCAAGGTCTCAGAGCAAGGAAGCTGCAAAACTGGGATTTGACCCAATGTCTCCGGTCTTTTGGAACCTTCCAGAATCACAATCTGCTGAATCTGGCTGACAGCACTTCAGTAACTCATTGGGCAAGAAAGCCTAATGCAGCTTCCCCATTCTTTTGTGGGTAGGGATTTATACAGGTTATTCTCTCATTGATGAGGACTTTCTGGTACAAGTTGTCCATTGTGTACGAACAGATCAGTTACTCAAATTATTAAAATCAATTAAAAAAAAAAGTTATTAAAATTAATACCCAAACTTAACTGATTTCCTTCCATGCTCCAGGCTGGAATTGTTCCTCTGGTCTCTCTGAAGAGAGAAAACTACTCTACCTCAATATCTTCATCACACTGCAACAAGATTTACAGATCTTATCACAAAGTGCATTTGAATTATCTGCAATTCTTTTCTGCTTTTTCACACATACACCAAGAATCTGTAACATTTATAAGGTGAGGGAATAATGCACACTCTGCATTTTCATTCTGCAACATAAGGCTTGATGTTTAGGGCAAGACTTCCAGCAGCCAAAAATGAATCAAGAGAGGGAACTGGATCCTAAAGAAGGGCAATTCCTTTCCAATCTCTCTCTTGCTCTGAAAGAAAAGCAAGTTTCTTTTCAGGTTGCAAATTATTCACATCTCTCATGCTTTATCACAGAGTTTGGAGCTGTTATTATTTTTTACCTTCCTTGAGGACCTCATACTCTAGTAATGTAATGTATTCCACTCTAAGTACTTTTGTCTCACAGTTAGACCAACAATGGATCGTAATCCACACCTTCAGAGAGAACAGTATTTCCTTGGAAAAAGAAAATTTGTGCCTTTAAAATGTTCAGAAGAAAATTATATTGCCATATCTGAAAGATATATGGATGCTAGAAATCTCTCTTTGCTTATACACAATAAGAACAAACATATGGTGCTGGAGCACCTTTCTTATGAAGACAGACTGGGAGAGTTGGGCTTGTTCAGTCTAGAGAAGAGAAGGTTCTGAGTAGGCCTTATTGCAGCCTTCCAGTACCTGAAGGTTACCTACAGGAAAGCTGGGGAAGGACTGTTTGTAAGGGCCTGTAGCAATAGGACGAGGGACAGTGGTTTCAAACTAGAGCAAGGTAGGCTTGGATTAGATATTAGGAAGAAGTTCTTCAATATGTGTGTGGTGAGACACTGGAACAGGTTGCCCAGAGAGATGGTGGAGGCCCCATCTTCAGAGACATTCGAGGTCAAGCTTGATGAAGCTCTGGGCAACTTGATCCAGTTAAAGGCATCTCTGCTTACTGTACCAGGGTTGGACTAGATGACCTCTAGAGGTTCCTTCCAACCTAATGCATTCTATGATTCTATATTAACATACCCAAACATTAACAAATGTTAAAGTGTTCAGAGGAAATCTCAGTTGTTCATGTTTTGATAATTTTAAATCAAAGACATCCTTCCCTGTTCTCTTTAGATCAACATTTGTCACAGTAATTAATGAGGAAGTAATTATAATGTAATTTGTCAGAATAATCTGACAGGCAAAGAATTATGTTCTCAATCCTAAAGGAATACATAGCTCTAGCTCTCCAACAGATCAGTACATGTGGGTGGCATAGCAGAGAGCATTTGCCTTTAAGCAGGATAAAAACTTTGGCACTTTCTATTCTCAAATGGTCAGAGGCATCGTCTAATTCTCTGAAGTATGTTACACAGAGACATTTTATCTTAACAACAGATTAGCAAACCTGATTTTTAACACTTTCTTCAAATAAAGGCTACTTAGTATGTTGACTTTGCAGTAGTTAAGCAGTCACTCACTGCTTCTTTAAGTTGGTGAGTAAACGTCAGAGGAATTCAGTCATATTTACCAAGAGAAAACTAACTGTCCTTGAAATAAATATGAGCTATAAGGTGAGGCATCAAAGGATAGTAAAAACAAGGAAACAATGATAAATAAAGACATTAAATTAGCATCTCTACTGATGTTAAGTGGAATATGATTGTTCACTGCAATAGCAGCTAGAAGAACCCCACATTTGTCATTGGCTTCCTTGTTTGCTTTGTTGGTTGTCTTTTCAGGATAGACTTTCACTACAGCTTTATGTAATAACATCTCTATCTCCAACAGCCACCCCAGAAAATTCAGTCCACAGTATTTCTTAATGCTTGTTTTCAGCACTTCTGATAGATGCTGTTTTAAAGATGATCTTCTGAGGTGTCGTAGTTTAATCCAGCAGGCTGCTAAAAAAAATCACACAGCCCTTCACTCACTCCCTTCTGGTCCCTGTGGGATGGGGAGAGAACTAAAAGGGAAAAAAAAAACACAAAAAATTTGTGGACTGAAATAAAGGCAGTTTAAAAGTAAAGAAAATGAAAATAATAACAATTATGATGAAAAAAGAATGGGACAGAGTCTAGCTGGAGGCCTGTATCTAATGGAGTCCCTCAGGGGTCAGTACTGGACCAGTACTGCTCAATGTATTCACTGATGACCTGGATGAGGGAATAGAGTGCACAGTCAGCAAGTTTGCTGATAACACAAAGCTGGGAGGGGTGGCTGACACACCAGGAGGTTGTGCAGCCATTCAGAAGGATTTAGAGAGGTTGGAGAGCTGGGGAGGGAGAAATGTAATGAGATTTAACAAGGGCAAGTGAAGGGTCTTGCAACTGGGGAGAAACAACCCCAGGTACCAGTACAGGTTGGGGACTGGCCTGTTGGAGAGCAGGGTTAAGTGAGAGGGACCTGAGGGTCCTGGTGGACATGACCAGCAATGTACCCTCATGGCCAAGAAGGCCAATGGCGAACAGCAAGATGACCATGACCCAGCAGTGTGCCCTTGTACTCAAGAAGATCAGTGGCATCCTGGGTTGTATTAGGGGTGTCTAATAGGTCAAGAGAGGTCCTTCTCCCCCTCTACTCTGCCCTGGTGAGACCTCGCCTGGAATATTGTGTCCAGTTCTGGGCCCCTCAGTTCCAGAAGGACATAGAACTCCTTGAGAGAGTCCAGAGCAGGGTCATCAAGATGATGAAGGGAGTGGAACACCTTCCTTAATGAGGACACGCTGATGGAGCTGGGTCTCTTTAGCTTGGAGGAGTCTGAGGGGTAATCTCATTAATGTTTATAAATATGTTAAGGGTGAGTGTCAGGACGTTGGAGACAGGCCTTTCTCAGTGATGGCCAGTGATAGGACAAGGGGTGATGGGTCCAAGCTGGAACACAGGAAGTTCCATGTGAATGTGAGGAAAAACATTTTCCCTGTGAGGGTGATGGAGCACTGGAACAGGCTGCCCAGAGTGGTTGCGGAGTTTCCTTCTCTGGAGACATTCAAAATCAATTTGGATGTATTCCTGTGTGATTTAATCTAGATGATCCTGCTCTGGCAGTGGAGTTGGACTAGATCACCTTTTGGGGTCCCTTCCAACTCCTAACATTCTGTGATTCTGTGATTCTGTGATTCTGTGATATACAAGTGAGGCACAGTACAATTTCTCACTACCTGGAGCTGATGCTCAGCTAGTTCCTGAGTTGTGCCCCTTCCCAGCCCACCTCCACTGGTTATAATTGGAGCATGATGTCATACAATATGGAATAGCCCTTGGGTCAGCTGTCTCAGCTATGTCCTCTCCCAGTTTTTTTAGCAACTCATTGGCAGGCCAGTTTCAGAAGATGAAAAGGCCTTAACTGCTTGGTAACAACTAAAACATCAGTGTGTTATCAACATTGCTCTCATTCTAAATCCAAATCACACCACTGCACCAGCTGCTAGGAAGAAAACTAGTTCTATACCTGCTGAAAACAGGACATAAAGAAAGGTTTGATATTGTATATTTGCTGTTTTAAGAACACCTTAAAAACCTATAGCTTGCATTTTTATTTTTGCATTTGTTTATATGAATTTGTAATATCTCTGGTTTTAGTGGACTTCATACTTGTGAACTTACAGCATAGAAACTCCCCATTGATTTCAAGTCTACATCCATCTCACAGAAAAAGGAAAACAGAGAAAGTTTGTGTGTTTCTCTCTAATTTATGTGGTTAGGGAAAAAAAAAAAAAGGAGCAAGGATTCTGCTGTATTAGACTCTTGCATTGATGAGAAGGGAAGAAACAAGTGCCCACACATATTTCCTATGTCAGCAAGCCCTACAGAAGACAAGAGAAAAACCCCAATATCATGCCTAAAACCCTGGCTTTACCCTGGCTGTAGGCTATGTAGAACACAAGTAGCTCTTTAATTCGAGCACATCACAAATCCTTTTTGGATTAGGAGATTCTGCCTTCAATAACATTTTTTTTTTACATGGTCCTTGAAAGAGCAGGACTATCTGAGTACCTATCCACCGTTTTAACAGACTTGAAACTACGGGATTCATATCTTCATTTCATTTTATGTTAAGGAGATTCTGAAAAGAAAGTATCAACTTTTGAAAATAAAGTATCTGCTTTCCTCTTTACATAATATCTATGCTTTCTCTACTCTGTGGTTTATAGAGTCTCTTTCAGAAAGACTGTTTTCTGTATAGAGGTATCTTCTGAAGTCTACTCATTAACCTCACATAAACGCAATGTAGGAAGCTGGACCAAAAGGAAAACAAAATAAATTGCTTGACAGGAGGAAAAAGGGGTAATAAAACCCTGAAGTCAATTGTAGCTATTCACCATATCTCTTTAAGAGCTCACTCGATTCTGCATCATAAAGTCAGTAGCAAAACTTTGACTTAAGGTGTCAGGGTTTGGTGTCAAGACATCCCCTTGCTTTTTGCACAGGTTGGCTAGTTTACCTGTGGTTTTACAGAGATTCTGAAAAACAATCAGTTAATTAGCAAGAAACAACAAAACTGGTGAGAGAACCAAACGCAATCCTGTGGGTCTAACAGTAAGTTATTTGTCACTGCCTACCCACTATAGTGTGGGTGCCTATAGTGTTTTATTTGTCACTGTCTACACACTTCTGACTTTGCCTCTCCACACGTCTGCAATGCCATAACTAAAGTCTCATTTTTAGTTTTTGTTTTTATTTTGTTTTGTTGAAACTCAAGGGGTGATGGTGACCGATACCATTACCAGGCATGTTTATATTGTTGGTAGCAGTTTAGCAATGGGACATAGAAGCAAGAGAGAGAGGCAAATGTAGACAAGAGGCTCTGTGTTGTGGGAAGGGACTGATGTGAGAGATCTCAGAGCATAAAAAAGCAAAGCACATCCTGATGTGAGTATCCTAGAGGTTTGCTACAGACCCATAGCTTTGCTAAATGCCCTCTGTGGCATCAATGAATTTAAGTAATAATCTACTATTTATATCTTCATATCTCTGTCTTCTTTACCCCTTATCCTCTCCTGCTTGTCCTCTTTCCATGTAACCACCACACATTATTGCTTTCCTTCTTACTACCTCTCTTCTTTTAATTAACCAGGGAAAGAAAAAGAGGAGCTGTTCCTGCCAGCTTTGCTTGGCTTTCAAGTGGTTGTAGGAGTTCAAAGAACAAGGTCACTCCTGCACCTGCTGCTTGTTCTTTGAAGCACTGTTGTGTGATACAGCTTCCTCTAGAAGTCCAACAACATACTAATTAACAGAGGAAAAGACAGGGAGAAACAAGCTAAAGAGTGTGGGAGGAATGAGGTGAGTGACAAGAGAGAAGATTTGAGAAGAGACAAAGGGAAGAAGCAGCGACAATAGGGGAACTGGAAAAAAAGTACACAGAGAAAGAGTGATAAACAATAAAGGAGATGAAAATACATAAAGCATGCAGCAAAAGAGAGATTGGAATAAAAAGCTACAGAAAAATAAATGTGATAATGATTTAGAAGCCCTTTTCAATTACAGTGCACAGCCCTTACAGAGCAGCCCTGAGGGCAGCAAGTACCTGAGTCAGTGTTGTGCATGGCACCTGTTCTCCCTCTCTGCACTGTCAGGTGGAGTAGACACATTAACTGGGGAGGGCGCTCCTACCTGGAACACAACAGTGCTCTTCCAGCTGGACTTTATGCCTACCCTCTCTTGTCTAGTTATGAATAGAGTAAGTAGTTTAAAAATACAATCACTACAAGCCTGGCATTACTGTCATTGTTCCCAGAGAAAGGACAGTACACTATGAACAGGTGAGCTGTCCCACCATTTTGGGTCAGAGCACACATCAAAACAGTCTCAAGCAAATGCCATGATATTTAGGCATGGACTTGGGATTGTGTGACTGGAGTGGGGACTGGTGCATGACAGTGATACGACAGCAGTGGAGTAGGAGTGGCTGCTCTCATGGTACTCATGAAACAGAGGACAGAGGCCTTTCTTCAGTGTGCAGCAGGATGCCAACAGCATTAAATGAGGAGTCTGTGTCCTGCCTCTAAGGGTGGTCCAGTACTGAAATGAGACAGACACAATAATCTCAAGATTAAGGTAGATAACTTCTGCCTGAAAACCAAGATTCCAACAGTACCCAAGCGAGGTGATGAAAATGTTACTTAAACTGACCTTTCATAGGTGGCTGTTGCTGCATGTACCTCAGCTTGTGTGCCTGTCCTCTAAGTCTGATACACCAAAGCACCTTGCACTCCCCACTGCTGTCAGTCACAGTGCTTTGAGAGGACCGGGTGCTACAGAACATGTGCTGAAACGTCATGGGCATCTCGATCCAGAATCGTAGCACTTTGGTTTAATATGTGCTAGAGCTCTTCATCTCTTAAAGGTTACCACATACTGAACATCTGGATGCAGCAGAATATGGAACAGCTCTTAGGCAAGTAATGTACACTTAATGCAATGACCATATTGAGGGTCCTGAGACTTTCTTTCTCCTTGTCTTAGCTCAAACCCACCAGTGAGCTAAGCGAGCTTGTCATGCCATGCAGTGCAGGGATCCTGGACCTCAAGCAGGATAGCTGTCCCTGCAGCATGACTATAAGGATTCAAGTGTGATATAGGTAAGCTCACCCCTTCAACATAATTTCCAAGATTTCCAGCATGGTAATGCACAGCTTTAATTCTGGTTATCTCATTGCTACTGTGAATCAGTTGTCTGAAAACAAACAAGATACCAAACTGGTACATAAAGTGAGCTAGTACAAGGAGGCCCAGCTTCACTGAAACCAGTGGGTTTCCTTTTGTCAATATAAAATTTGGTCTGATTTCTCAATTTCAGGACTGTTATGCAGAAACAATGAGTCATCAGTCCCACTAAATCATATTTCTATGTGTGAGACACATATGCGAGAACAGCAACTAGGTAAAGAACACACCTAAGCATGGAAATGAGCCGTTACTTGGAGGAATGCTATGCTATTCTATAGAATCCTGTTATTTGGGAAATGAAGCCCATAACTGTTAGCTCATGACACTTTAATACCTAGTTTTCCAACATGACAGTAAAAGATACTTTTTTTTTTTTCCTTTACAGCAAAGATAGTGTCATGAACTATCACACAACCATACTGCTTCTACCCTGGTTTTACAGAGAGCAGTGAGCACCATCCTATCTTCGTATGCATTTTATTTCTGAGAAACACACCATGAGGATCTTTATGAGTCATGGAGATTAAGCAGCAACATAATGCCTCAGAAAATAGGCTATCTGGTATATGTATATACCATAACACGACAGGAAAAACCTGCAGGTTTCAAAATTAGAATGATCTGGCACAGAAATAAAGTTTTATGATATGAGAAAGGGGCTATTGTAATTAAGATATAGGGAGTAAGGTGCTGAGGAAAGGAAAGGGGAATGCAGAATTCTCTCCAGACTCAGGAAAAGCAGGTTCAGTTTCAAACAGTTTAAGTCTTCCATGTCCCTGTAACTGCCACATCTATACAGCATATACTACTATGAGTATGTGATCCACCAGTTCACTCTGCCAAATATAGATTTCTTCTCGCTTTTCAAAACGTCACCTTGCTACTGCTAAATTCCACAGCAGCACTGCCTTTCCCTGTTGTCACAACAGCTGATGGCCTACCTGTTGCTAAGACATCTTCTAGTCTCTGCTTATAGCAGAGACTTTTGGTATTTGACAAATACCAAAACTGCAGAGGGAGAACAAGAGTCCCATTCATTTGTAGGGTTTTCTGGTTAGCTCTTACAGAGTTAGTCCTCAAAGGGGCCATTCCTCTGCCATTTCATTGTATTTGTCTACCCTGCACCCCATGTGAACAATGGTCTCAGCGTGGTGCTAAAGCCCTCCCCAATGGAGGGCTAAAAGGCTACCAGAAGTATGGCAGACCAGGACACCAACACCACCAAGGTACATGAGAACACCTGGCACCAGCCCTCATCTGAACCTGACAGCCTTGCATTCACCCAAACTAACAACACTGTGCAGTGCTACAGGCTTGGGGAAGAGTGGTTGGACAGCTGCTAGGAGCAGAAGGACGTGGTTGACTGCAGACTAAATATGAGCCAGCAGTGTTCCCAGGTGGCCAAGAAGGCCAACAGCATGCTGGCTTGTATCAGAAACAGTGAGGCCAGCAGGTCTAGGGAGGTGATTGTGCCCCTGTACTCTGCATTGGTGAGGCGGCACCTCAAGTGCTGCGTTCTGTTCTGAGCCCCTCACTACAAGGACATTGAAGTCCTGGAGTGGGTCCAGATGAGGGCAACCAAGCTGATGATTGGTCTGGAGAACAAACCTTATGAGGAGCGGCTGAGGGAGATAGGGATGTTTAGGCTGGAGAAGGGGAGGCTGAGGGGAGACCTTATCACTTTGTAATTATCTGAAAGGAGGTTGTAGAGAGGTGAGCGATGGTCTCTTCAACCAAGTGACAAGTGATGGGACAAGGTGGAATGGCCTCAAGCTGTACCAGAGCAGGTTTAGATTAGATATTAGGAAAAAGTTCTTCACTGAAAGAGTTGTTGGGATGTGGAACAGGCTGCCCAGGGCGGTGGTTGATTCCCCATCCCTGGATGTATTTAACAGACGGGTAGATGAGATGCTCAGGGATATGGTTTAGAAGAGGACAGGGACGTTTGGACTTGATGACCTTAAAGGTCTTTTCCAACCTCGTCATTCTGTGATTCTGTGAAAGGCTCCATCAGGCAACCCCTCAGCTAACAGCAGCCCCAAATCCCTTGATTGCCTTCATGGCTACCCAACAAGGGGACAAGAACAAGGGGAACAAGACCTCTGGCCTGAAGGAACCACAAACGCCCCGATCTAAGCGCTGCGTGACCCTGACAGGAGCGACGCTCGCTCCCGCCACCTCACAGCCGCCCGCGCTCCCNNGGTGACGGGCGCTTCCTCGCCCGGAGCCGCCGCCGCTGCCGCCGCTTCAGCCGTCACCGCAGCCGTTTCGTCGCGGTTTTGCCGCCGCCCGCTCCGGCACCGGGTCGTCTCCGCCGGTTCCTCTCCCGCCGGCCCCC